>JAODOY010061966.1:0-12054 GCA_025399855.1 Forbesichthys papilliferus
CAGACAACACAGCCCTCAGGTTCATAGGGGCACCCAAACCTCTCCACCACGATAAGGTGATGGTTCCCGGAGAGGTATAATATGTATATAATATGTATATAAGTGTGTGTTGTATGTAAAGGTATAGTCAGGTGTGATGGAGAAAGCTTATTGATATTTGATATCTATCAGATATCAGACAAAAACCCTTCTCCCTTTAATGCAATGCACCGCCCCCCACATTGGACATATTTGTTTGTGTTCCCATTTACATAGTAAGAGCTGTGTAGAAACTATGTTTGGGCCAATAGACAATGCCATCGTCCATCGCCAATGGCTGACAGACATCACAATGTTGAGCAGGCATCGTGATAAAAAAAAATGTTAAAAAGTAATATAAAGTATGTCATGTTCTTATTGAGTGTGTACTGGATAAAATCACCTAAAATATATGACCTATAGTAGTGTGGAAGATTTACAGAGAAGCAGGGAGTGTAAAATCGTGTGTCCTCAGAAAAGTGTTAAACCCAAAACTGAAAATGTAACCCAGGTGACTGAAGAGTGCAATAATGGGAAGAGCCATTAATGTCCCATCTCTAATGTCTGTCAGAGGCCGTAGCCTGGACCTGTGCTGATGGATGGTGTGCTACACCCATTATTGCTAGGGTTTAAGGGTATCATTTACATTTTTAGAATGTCACTCTTCAGACAGTACATGGCATATAGAAAGAATTATGAGCTAAACCTTAGAAATGCTTGGCAGTTCACTTCATGTGTGATTACCTGTACTTAATGTACTGTAATGTACCTAAATCATGTAATATTTTATATTTTGTGTGTTTTCAGGAGAAGCCATTAACTAAGTCATTGCAAAGGGGAGAGGATCCACAATTTGACCAAGTAAGTAAATATCTATACAAATATTGTTGTTTTTTTACAACCTGCTTGATGCATTGTAGAAACAGGTACCTGTACAGCTTCAGCAGCGTTTCTTACTTACATTCAAACTACATGATGTCCCCAACATTTCTGTCCCAGTTTGTGTTTGAAACACATCTAACGTGTCTGTGAAGGCTATAGTATGATGTGAGCCAGGGAGGGACAGCGGTATGGGAGAAGTAGAGAGGAAAGGCACCCATGCCCGTCAAAGCAGAACCACAATGGCTGCTAGTGGTTTATGTCTCTCACACACAGGACAGTAGAATCCCTTTACTTGCCTAAATGTGGAATTTAATTTGAGACATATTTTACAGGTAGCTGGCATCTTTATTGTGTGAAATATATCCTTATACATTGATAAGGTGATTGTAGATGTATGGAAGTTTGATGTTTATAAGTTGATGCATCATATATTATTGCTGTACTGTACTGTAGCATCTACATGTGTATATTGTATGTAGGTTATTACCTACAGGACTGTATAAAACACACATATGACCAATGTATCAGGTACAGTGAACCATTGTTATTACCAGCCAAGCCTGCCACAGCCATAGAGCAGAGAAGCAGTGGCCCAGGGCGCAGTGTGGAGGTGTCCCTGAGCAAGACACCTAACCCTCGCTGCTCCCGGTGGCCAGATCGAGCCATGCAAGGCGTGAATGTGAGGCAGTCCTGTACAGAGCTTTGAGTGGCGCTATATAAATGCAGTCCATTTACCATGGTGCGAAAGGCAGAGAAGCTGATGTCCCTGCCTGCTGCTAAGTTTTTCCATTGGTCAGCGACCTCATAGGGTGTCAGTGTGCCCACTGTGAGGGCTTCCCTGCTATAACCTGCTGCACTGGCTCCTCCCCACACTGTGAGTGACACAGGGGTCCAGTGTGTGTGGAGTCAGCCTCACGTCACTGAGAGAGAGAGAGGGTCCAAGGCCAGCCGTGTTTACCCACAGCCAGGGCTGGCAGGCTGGGCCCTGGGTGTGTCCAGCCCCCGCAGACGACAGGGCCCCTCTCTCAGCCCCGGGTGGGCGTGGCCGCTGCCTAAGGACCCATTCAGCAGCCACACAGAGCCGGGATTCTTCTCCGGCCCCGTGCTGAATGAAGAGGACGCTGTGTGTACCCCCCCCCCCCCCCCCCCTCTCCTGGGCTGACCAGCCTCTCTCCTCCCTTCCTGTGTGCTCGGGGAGCTATGGAGCCACCCCACCTTTCCTTCCTTCACCTTCAGTCACCACACACACACACACCTTACAGGAGACAGGGGAGGAGGGGGAGGGGGTGATGCCCACCTCGTCAGCCCTGGACTCTCGTAGTGCATTTGAAGTGTTGACACAGGGGAAGGCTAATGCTCATGTGTGCGTGCACGTTGCTGTAAACCACTGAAGCACCTTGCAGTTTGCCTGAACACAACTGATGCCATAGCTATTTCTGATAAGAAAGCCATTGTGGGGGCCCACAGGCCCGTACGGTCCCGTACATGTGCGTGCGTATTGTCTAACATTACCACATGCTGCTCCTTCAGCTGATCAGCGCCATGAGCTCTCTGTCTGAGTACTGCCTGCCTTCCATCCTGCGCACACTCTTTGACTGGTACAAGAGGCAGAGCGGCCTGGAGGAGGAGCTACACGAGTACAGGCCGAGAGCCACCACCAAGTCCAAAACGTCAGTTTAAAGGCACTATAGGCCATATTTGTAAATAAATGTATTAGTGCATGTGTGTGGCCCACAGAGCATTTTGGTATGTGATGCTGGTGCACTTGCTGTGACATAGTGGTAGAATGTCATATAGAGGCACTTTAATACTATTGCATATGTTGCATTGAATTATTCATATACTATGGCCCAGAAGTGTCTGTTTCTCTAGATCATGACAAATACTTTGCACAAAGATATAATTATAGCCCAAAACCACATGTTACACATTTGCTTTCATTGAGCAGAAATGCTACAGTATATACACTGCTATTTAGTATTTACATTTTCTTTATCTGATTTGTTGTTGCCACACAGTCACAGATGCATTATTACACTGGTAAAAAGATGCAGTGAAAATGCAGAAAAGACCTTGTTGTGTTTATGAGTGTTTTCCTGTGTTTGACAGTGATGAGCAGCAGAGAGATTACCTTCTCGAACGCAGGGATTTGGCTATCGACTTCATCTTCTCTCTCATCCTCATAGAGGTTTTAAAGCAGGTGAGTGAACTGCATGCAGTCTCAGCCCGGATTTCAGATATGTAATATCAGCTTGACATGACACTGCTTACTCTGTGCTGCTGTTTTCACTTCAGGCAAAATCTCCTCTCTATTCAGTGAATATGCATAAATGAATGCGTGTATATGGAAATTTGTAATGTAAATTTTAACGGCAGCATTGATACTGTGTGTTTAATCACAATTTAGTCCCGTTATTTAGGATGCAATTACTCTTTAATTTTGTCTGTTTTCAGATGCCTTTACATCCTATACTGGACAGTGTTGTCAATGAAGTCATTAGCTTAGCATTTAAGCACTTTAGATACAAAGAAGGGTAAGTATTTTGCACTACATATTGATTGTTTATTTATAAACAGTAGTCTTGATGTTAAGAGGTTGGTTTTTGTTTTCCGACAGATACCATGGTCTTAACACTGGCAACATGCACACTGTAGCAGACCTGTATGCAGAAGTCATAGGAGTATTAGCCCAGGCCAAGTAAGTCATTGGGACACGTGTGTTAAGGTATAGTCAGTCATTCTGGAGAAAAATATTGTTGATAAGTTTCCTCAATCTAAACTAAAACACTTCTCCTCCTCCCCACATGCATTAGAAACACATTGCCAAGGCTGGGTTATTGTTGTGTGCTGCAATCAGGACTGTGTGAAAACACTGGATACTTTTTTCAGCACGCATACTGTTCAGGCAGCTAGCATGTGTTAGCTTACAATCACTGACTCCACCTTTAAAACAAAACTGAAAGAACATTATTAAACGTTTATGTTGTTTAAAATCCTTTTATGCATTTGCCATCGTTTCTTCTTATGGGTAATTTGAATGGTTCCATGTTACTTTTCCCTGCATCTCTGTGTAAAACATTCTCTTGTTCAAGAGCCTGAGATGATTTGTAGGGACAGACTTTTGGATAAGTCCCCATCACACCAAACTAGGACTGGAAATTGATGTCTGTTTATTTGAAGGTTTGAGATGGTTACAGCAAGGAACACATCCTTAAAATAGAGATATGGTCGGTGACGTCGGTGAATCATATGCATACCCTTTCTGTAGTGTCTAATGTTATGCATGATATTCTTCTTTGATAGACATATTTGGTTGTTTATTATTAGAGCACTCCTGTTGTCCAACTTCTGTTGAATCCTCAACTCTGCCGCATACCTGAATATTAATCCTCACATTGTTTAAATAAAATCAAAATTAGGTAAAAAAGTGAGTATTGCAATACTATTATTTTGCAATCTTTGTAATGTCACATTGACTAAACTTTATTTTATTGTTTATTTTATTGTTTTGAACGTAATCGCAGTGTGAGTGCGAATGGTTTTATCCAAAAGGAGATTCTGACTTTGACGAAGTGTATTATCTTACAATCACTGAATCCACATTTAAATCAAAATGATTAAGCCTGCTGTGTTCTTCATTCTGGGTAATATTATGAGGGTGTAATTACATATTTAACAGTGCCTTTGGTCGTAGACGCTCAGATATAAGATGGCTATGTATATTTTTGCAGTCCTATTTTTAGAATGCACAGTTCCACAAAAACCATGTTGTAAGGGCTCATAATGCTTAGTCCTGCCCAAGATTAAATAAAAAACAAATCATTATTTGTTATGTAAAGTTGATGTTGCAATCCAGCACAAGCATGGGATAAATCAGATTGGGGATCCTGTTTGGGAGGGGGGAGTGGTCTGTATTGACTTTCCTAGATATAAATCTCATTTCCTTGACTTCTTTCCAGGTTTCCTGCTGTGAGGAAGAAATTCATGGCAGAGTTAAAAGAGTTGCGTCAGAAAGAGCAGAGTGCCTATGTTGTCCAGAGCACTATCAGTCTCATCATGGGGGTCAAATTCTTCCGAATCAAGATGTATCCTGTTGAGGACTTTGAAGCCTCCTTTCAGTTCATGCAGGTACAATACTGTATACTGTATAATGTCTGCTGTTGGCGTTCACCAACTCACTGTGCATCTACAGCTGGTCACCAGCAATTACCATCATTTATGAGAATAGATAGAAAAAATACTATTATTATTATTATTATTATTATATGATCAAATATCTTAATATCACAACAATAATAACAAACAATATGTCTGTTGATGATCCATTTTAAAATGCACTGTACTTTTGTGTTCTAATATATGCCTGTGCGTTGTGCACAAGCATATGTTCAGTGCCAGTGTGGAGCCACATGCTTCTCTCTTTTGCAGGAGTGTGCCCAATATTTCCTGGAAGTCAAGGACAAAGACATTAAACACGCCTTAGCTGGCCTCTTTGTGGAGATTTTAGTTCCTGTTGCAGCCGTAAGTCTTCCTGCCATTAACACAAGTGTGTCATTACAGACACACATATTTGTTTTGTTCGGTAAAATCCTTAGTGCCCCTCAAAGTAGCCTCGTAAGACCATACTGATCTTGCGGGCTCCAGTTTCATTTTGCCTCGGCGATTATCAGTGTGGAACACCTAAATTCAAAAGGGTTTGTTATGAAGGCGGCACTAATATATTTCAATCAAACTTCCTTACATACGATTGGACTATCTCAACCTTGATCTCACCCAGTATGTTAAAACTCCTTCAGAGTGCTGGTGGAAACCAAAATGTACGACATACGCTGATGTTGTCGTCTCGGTAAGCTGGCTGTTGATTGGCCTGATTGTTTTCCACGCAGTCAACACACGCGTTTGCATTGAAGCGTTCCAGACTGACACTCAAGGCGCGGCCAATCAAAATCAAAGCTTGTGAGACCTGACTTGTACATGTACGTTTTGTCCCAGGCCGTGAAGAATGAGGTGAACGTTCCCTGTCTGAGGAACTTTGTGGAGAGCTTGTACGACACCACCTTGGAGCTGTCATCAAGGAAGAAGCACTCACTGGTCAGGATACATCAAACACACAAACATGACACTGAATGTCCAGCCGCCTTGCTGTTATACACCCCCCAGAGCCTTTAGACCAGTGTTTCTCAAATGGGGGTACCAACCGCACACCCTTATGGGTACTTGTAAGTACTACAGGAAGCTGTAGAACAATTCTGAAAATGTTCTAAGAATACTAGTAGCTTACTTTAGATTAAACTTCTGTTTAAGGGGAGGGGTACAATTCATTACAGTACATTTGAGAACCACTGACAGACTACCTGAAAGCCTGTGGTCTCGGTGGATCCTCAAGCATTTCAATGTGTCAGCAGCATTGTATGTTCTTATATTTATTTACACAGGAGGTCAGAGGGAAAATACATGTGTATGAGATTTAACCACATCGCATACAATATCTTATTTATTATTATGTATTATATAGTGACATGTTTGACTTGCCACTGGTTTGACTCTGGTTAGAGAAGCACTATTCCATTACCAATGGAGAAATAAACATTTAATATTTTACCAATAGCTGTAACACTGTACTATTTAAATTGTGTGTTATTTGTACACGCATAACAGGTGCTCTTGAAGATGACATTGGTCTAATACCCACTGTCTATGTGTATACCATACAGGCCCTGTACCCATTGGTGACATGCCTGCTGTGTGTTAGCCAGAAGCAGTTCTTTCTCAACAGATGGCACATTTTCCTTAACATCTGCCTCTCTAATCTTAAGGTAACAGTAACTCAAAAGACATACATTTAAGAATAAAATGGTCTTGGTTCAGAATTATTGTAGAATGAGTCATGAATTAGTGTGTGGTATTAGAAGGGATGTGGCATTATGCACTGCATGCTAACCTTACATAATATTGACAGCCATAACACACTATATACTATACTGTATATCACTCATCAACCATGTAGCATGTAGTTTGTACTGTAATGTAGTGTACTGTATAACAGCCATATGTTTACATACACAGAATGCTACCTTAATATAGACATGGTTATTTCAAGGGAAAATATTTTCATGTCAATGTTATGCTTTACAGAGTAAAGACCCAAAAATGGCGCGAGTTGCTCTAGAATCCCTTTATCGTCTGTTATGGGTCTACATGATCCGAATCAAGTGTGAAAGCAACACTGCAACACAGAGGTAAATGCAGATATGTTCACTCAAAATGATACAACTACTGTATGTGGTGTTCAACGGTGTTTGTGAAAGATGATTTACCTCACGGTAACCAAAGGAGACCTATGTCAAACCCTATAGATAGATAGATAGATAGATAGATGGATGGATGGATGGATGGATGGATGGATGGATAGATAGATAGATAGATAGATAGATAGATAGATAGATAGATAGATAGGTTTAGTGCAAACTTTCACACAGTTTTCACCAAATAATGGTATCCTCATCACAATAATATTTAATTAGACTAATTCTAATCTTGTCAGAACAAACTAGATTGGGAATAAAACCTTTCCTTTGTGCTGGCCTGTTATTAGCTGTGCTAAAAGAAACCATAGCGGATGTTTGGTGGAGTCATGGCCTCACAGTTCTGTCTTTAAACTTGTTACTGTGTACAGTACTAACAATCATTTTAACATGAATGCTGGAGCAGCAAACAGCTATATTCTATGTAAATATATAGTCGAGTAACTGCACCCTGAGCAGAGAATGACATCACACTCCCTCTGTGTGTGTTGTAATCCCATCTCCTCTGTTCTTTGCTTTCATAGAACATGCCGGCAGCATTTGCATGTTAGTGCCTGTGTGTGTGTGTGTGTGTGTGTGTGTGTGTGTGTATGTGTGTGTGTGGCCCACAAAGCATTTGCTTTGTTGGGAGATGCTGGTGCTCTAGTGTGACATCTAGTGGCAGACAAGATCACACATAGTTTCTTTAAATAACTGCTTGCATCGCTGTATTGGATCTAGAAAAAGGAGGAATGCTGTTGTTTACCATTAACACATGGAAGCCTGAAGGGGAGGCTGGTGGCGTAGAGGTTTCCCAGCAGCTCGCATACATGACGATGAGCCTTGAACACACACTTAACAGGCCAAGCCAGACTCTTCACATGCATCATTTAGGCCTGAAATAACCTTGAAATAGACAGAAATGGTCCAACAGAATGGTTTACATTTCCATAATGTGTCCAGTGCTGTGAATGTTTTTTAAAGCTGTGTGTCCTGTTTGCAGTCGCCTCAACACCATCGTAACAACCCTTTTCCCCAAAGGATCGCGCAGTGTGGTACCGAGAGATATGCCTCTCAATATATTTGTCAAAATCATCCAATTTATTGCACAGGTAAAATGGAAAATATATACTTATGTCACTCAAACCTTAAGCTTGTTAATATTTCTCACAAAATGCCGTTTACTGTATTTGTACTTGCAGGAAAGACTTGATTTTGCCATGAAGGAGATCATCTTTGATCTTCTTTGTGTTGGAAAGCAAGCAAAAGCCTTTAGTCTTAATCCAGAGGTATGGATTCCAAATTATATAATATTTAGTTGAGAACAGCTATGAAGTGTGGTTTCAAACATGTCCTAAATATACTGTATGTGCAGTGTCTGTACCAAGTTCCCCAAATGCTCAGTCATAACCCTATGTTGGATCTTTAGACTTATGCATTTTCAAATAATACATGTTGTTGGGCAAAGAAAGACCTGTGCTTTCCTTGGATACTGTAATATGATTAAATGCTATATAAATAGATTTGACTTAACATGCCAGTAGCCCCAAACATTTGTGTTTCTGCCCAGAGGATGAATATAGGTCTGAGAGCGTTCCTAGTCATAGCTGACAAGCTGCAGCAGAAAGATGGTGAGCCGCCCATGCCCACCACGGGGGGCGCCCTGCCCTCAGGAAACACCCTGCGTGTGAAGAAGAACTACCTGAGCAAAACGCTCACGGAAGAGGATGCCAAATTCATTGGTGAGAGAGACATGGTGGAGAGTGAATAGCCATGCGTGTAAACTCCTTTGTTTGTTTGCACTGGCAAAGTATACAGCTGATGTGCCATTAAAATTAGCAAACAAAGGCAAAGGTTCTGGAACATTTTATAATTCCAAACCAACATGGATGCTGAATTAAGGATTACAGTTTAAATCTATCAATTTGGAATGTTTACACAAAGCATTAACAGGTAAAAGTTCATAGGAAGAAGTTTGCAGGAACCCCAGAAGTCCCAATTACTTAGTTACTTATGTGTGTATAGTTTGACTGTGACATACTGTAATCACAGGCTATCGAGTCACTTGGAATCATATTCAAGTTTTAAGATAAGAGATATGGATTGAGAAATATCTGATAAATGGCTAGACTAGAGGAATTGCTATATAATCGTATATAGTAATCTCTAATCATGTTGACTACAAGAATAAGCATCAATTGAGATGTATGAACAATATGTATGTAGATGAACAGTAGTCATGCCTGTGTCGTTTCCCTCCCGCCCTAGGCATGTCCCAGTATTATTTACATGTCCGGAAGGCTATTGACAACATCCTGAGGCACTTGGACAAGGAGGTGGGGCGCAGTATGATGATGACTAATGTTCAGATGCTGAACAAAGAGCCTGAGGACATGATCACGTAAGTATTCAGCTGGCCTCCTCAGCCCCCACTGCAAACAGGATGATGTGCATTTGGTAAAACCAATGTCTTTGTAGGCAAATCTGGGCGCTTGGCAGCCATCTTGATAAGGTCAAAGTATTTGTAGGCAGCTTTGGCTGTTCGGCAGACATCTTGATAAGGTCAAAGTTCTTACAGGCAGGTCTGGTCGCTCGGCAGACCTGGATAAGGTCAAAGTCCTTACAGGCAGGTCTGGTCGCTCGGCAGACCTGGATTAGGTCAAAGTCCTTACAGGCAGGTCTGGTCGCTCGGCAGACATCTGGATAAGGTCAAAATCCTTACAGGCAGGTCTGGTCACTCGGCAGACATCTTGATAAGGTCAAAGTTCTTACAGGCAAGTCTGGCCGCTCGGCAGACATCTTGATAAGGTCAAAGTCCTTACAGGCAGGTCCGGTCGCTCGGCAGATACATCCAGTTAGCTTTTAACAAAACCCTTATCTAAATGAAGGGAGAGTGAGCCATTTAAACTGTTCTTTCAATGGTCACATGAACATACAAATTGCATGTATAGAATCACTAGTCAAATGTTATAAAAAACAAAAACACTTAAAACATTACCTTACCATTACTTAAAACCTGTCAAAAATAAGGCTTCAATAGCATGTTTTCCCCGCAGGTTATATACAGGTACTACTATGCATGCACAACTCTGTGCTTATCAGTGCAAACACACAATGGGCTTAATAGAGTTTGGCCATTATAAAGCAAACCATTGGCTCTAGGGGCCGAGGGGTGGGATATGTGCCTCCAATCTTCGTCTTTGCATTACAGACATCTATTCAGAATTATTTATGTTGTCTGTCTTTTCTTTATTATGTTACTGGTAAAATATGTAAACCCAGCTGTATCCTAGGCTACGCAGGCATTTACAGTACATAGCATGACATTATGACAACTTATCATGTTTGTCCAGCACTGCATCTTATAAAGCAAACAAATTTCCATATAAAAGTTGGTTTCACTGTGGTTTGTCAGTGATTGACTGCACTACAGTTAACAGGGTTCTATTTACAATAAGATGTCTAGGTGTGAAAGTCAAGGATGTCGGGCACATGGTAACCATGCTGGCTATATGCTGTTTGGTTTCAAAGTGATCACTTAGTATGTATTGTACTGTACCTAAGATATCTACCACTGGAAACTGTAGCATTTGACACTGTAAACATGTGCAGTAAGAAACCATTTTTGTACTGTGGCTGACTTTGACTTTGGGTTTGCAGAGGTGAACGGAAGCCCAAGATTGACCTATTCCGCACTTGTGTTGCTGCTATACCCAGAGTGTTGCCAGACGGCATGTCCAAGCCAGAGCTGATAGACCTGCTCTCTCGGTGGGTATTTTAGTGGGGAAAACCACTATGCTTCTATAGTATATCTACAATATCTACAGTGGGTCATTCATAAGTGGAATGGGTGAGCTGACACAACGTTAATGCCATAATGACAAATATACTGTAGTTTAATTGTTCAAACCTGAATAAAACTGCACATATGAAACCTCCATAATAAGAAATAGATCAACACTATCACATCAAATATGTACCACGGCTGTGACTGCGTAGATATCATATTCCATGTTGTGCCCTCTGGATAATCATTCAATCATCGGGCTATATTTAACCAACATGAAATGTGCTGGCTCGTGGCAAATGGGAATGTTCCATTTCCATTCTTCCGGGTATAACGACTCTTGGTTACCCCAGTCTACAATTTCGTTATGAATGTTTCCACCAGCGTATATGCAAATGTTTCTTCTCTCTCTTCGTTTAAAGGTTGACCATCCACATGGATGACGAGCTGAGACTCAAGGCCCAGAATTCCTTGCAGAGCCTACTGGTGGACTTCTCCGACTGGCGCGACGACGTGTTGTTCGGCTTCACCAACTTCGTGCTACGCGAGGTGCAGGACGCCCACCAGGGTGTGCTGGACGCCTCCCTCAAGCTGCTGCTTCAGCTGCTGGCCCAGTGGAGGCTGTCCCTCGCTGGCCCTGGGAGGGGCCAGCACACGGCTAAGGTACACACTGCTGAAGTGAATACATGTACATAAGCACCAAGAGTGATGCCTGAATTTTTTTTTTGCAGAGCAGTTAAACAGATAATTAATTTATGAATGGGATGTGTATTGCAGTTGGTCCTATAGGCTGCAGTACCACCTGTCGCCTCACGTCACAGCTGCTTAAAGACCCTGCCCCCCTGAATAAAAACAGATAAAGGACAGAATAACAAAGGTCACAGTGACAAATGTCACAGTAGCAAAGGTCACAATGACAAAGGTCACAGTGACAAATGTCACAGTAGCAAAGGTCACAATGACAAAGGTCACAATTAAAAATGTCACAGTAACAAAGGTCACAGTAACAAAGGTCACAATGACAAAGGTCACAGTGACAAATGTCACAGTAACAAAGGTCACAATGACAAAGGTCACAGTGAC
>JAODOY010061977.1:0-16671 GCA_025399855.1 Forbesichthys papilliferus
TATATATAGAGAGAGAGAGAGAGAGAGAGAGAGAGATATTCAACTCTACAGAGTGTTTAATCAAGCTGGGTGTTATACCTGAAACTGGTATAAACAGGAGTTCTGGTACAAAGGTTTCACCTGAAACCAACGTAATGATGTTGTCCCGGAATGCCCCGCCCTTGCTTCCTGTGTCTGCTCTACAAACAGGCAGCTGAAGGTCCCTGTAGGCAAATGATCTCAGACTCTTCTCTGTTGAAGAGACTGACTAGTTTGTTAGTACTGGTAGTCATTCTCTGTCTATCAGTTATGAGTTTTGTATATGTGATATATTATTATATATTGTTATTTTATTGTTATTGTTAATTGCTATATTTTCCCTGATATAGAGTCTATCAGTTGTGAACTCATGGTTAAATCCATAAAATGCGTCTGTGGTTTTACTAATTGTTTAATGCGACAAATGTAAATTACAAATAACTTTTCTGCATTCTGCAATTGAATTTTCACAATATACACCATAGAGCGTAGACGTGAAAACATCATCTCTGATAGACTGTATACATTGATTTTATGCTGCTGTGGCTGTGCTTAACCCCACATCGCCCCCTACTGTTGCTAACACGGCATGTTTTGACCCAGAGACGACAACAACAGTGTTTTAAAGCGCCAGGCGGGCCTGTGATTCCTCTGTCTGTAGCACGGCTGTGTCGACTGTCGTAAAGGCTTTTCACATGCTGATCTTGACACAGGCCAGGTGGGCGGAGCCTATCACACCCTGATGTCATTGGTGGACTCGTTAATGTCCGTGATGGACAGCTGGAACTGTAGGAAGAAGGACGATTGTTGCCCCCAGTGTAGCTGTCTAGTGTGCAGGAACCCGCGCTTCTTATAACGGCAACGCCGGGGAAACAAAGCGTTTGAGGCGTTAACACTGAGGGGTCGATGCCGAGCCGCACGGTATTGTACAGTGTGTGTGTGTGTGTGTGTGTGTGTCGTCGTGCCAGATTAGCGTACACACACACACCACTGCTGCTGTCTGAAAGGTCCACTGTCTCTTCTCACTGTCTTCCAAGCCTGCGGCGGAACAGATAGCACGGTAGGGATTGGTACGGCCCTGTCAGGGCTCATTCACCTGTCACCTATCTGTCAAGGGGCTGTCAAGGGGCTTGGCTATGTTAGCAAAAACACACGAACCTTTACATTTGGTCCCACTTTATAGTAATCCTTGCTTATGAAGGCATTGTGAAGGTTTCCTTACAGCCTCTATGAGCACCAAACTATTAAAATGGCAGTCTTTAAGGACTAGTACTGTATCATTACACAGTATCACCAGGTTTTTTTTTTATACATCTCTTGTGAAGGGTATTATTTTAGTATGTAGTGTATACTACATCCATTTGTCTGCATTGTGGTGTACTATACAGTACAGTATGCATTACAAGCAATCTGCACAGCTCTGCCCCTAGTGGCGAGAAAATTAACACCTCTAGTTTCTAAAAGACATTCACATTGTTGAGTCCTCTTTCAGCACTTTTTTGTGCTTATAGAGGTATTATTTATGACTTTCAAAGCAACAGTTTGTATAAAGTGGCACCTAAACGCTTTTTTATGTACAAATATAACAGTAGCTCATGTGCAGAGAAGAATTAAGATGTGGATTGATTGGTGGGGACGTCTCCCTTGCTGGCATACTCTCTCTCTCCTGTATCGTCTCTGTCCATAGCTAGCCCCGACTCCCCCACCCCCCATCCCCTCCTTCCCTGTCACTTCTACTTTCTTGATATGTTCCATCGTGTCATCACGTGTCTCTCTGTTGTCATGACGTCCGCAGTCATCTCCTCCGTCACAACCCAGGATTATGACATTTCTTCTTGTTGTATTTCATTTGAGAAAGTGATGTGTTTGCTTGCCTTCACGAGGCGGTAATATAGGGTTGTTGTCACTGCATGTATTTCGGTTATGCTTGAATCTTTACACTTTGTTACTTTCATTTAATTCATTCACACAATCGTTCTCACCGTTTGTGGCACGTTCCATCTGTTCATCATTCTGCAGCCGTTTGGTTTTGTCCGAGTTCACCCATCAACTGAAACACACACCATAACACATGACATACATACTGTAATACAGGGGGATTGTGCGTTGTCTATTTGGCGTGTGCAAGAGTGTTTATGAGAGTAGCATAGAGGTCATGGATTTGCGGAAGCCGTGCAGCATGGTCTGTTGTATGTCTGTCCACATGCCTCCTTTCGCCTTCATTTTCATCACCACAAGCCCTGCCTCTCCTTCTCTGCCTCCTTTAGTGACTTTCTAATGGTTGACATTCATGTGTTGTCATCACGCGGCCATTTCTCATTTACTTCTGTGTTCTTCTTTTACAGATTCTCCCACCAGTGACTCAGCTAAATCCAAGGTGAGGAGTTGTTTATCTTCCCTACATTGGAAACAGTAGGTAGATAGGAAATATACCCTAGGTCTCTTAATATTAGCACTGATGTATTGTTAATCCAGAACGCTCTTATATGAAACACTTGCTAAATATCATCTAGTACTATGTTATAGTAAATGCATGCCACATGTTGAGCTGTAGGAAATCAATTGCTAAGCAATTCAATATTGAATACTTAAAAAAAAAAAAAATTTTTAAATGAATGCATAATCACATGGCATATAGATGATAATGTGGGGAAAAAGGTATTGTTAGCATAGATTCACTTTATTCTAATTTTAACACAGCAATGCATTCTATCATCTACTGTCAGCAGGCAAACAGACCAAGACCAAATAAAAGTCTCTTGTCCATTGATTTAACACTGGTCTAAAATGGTTTCAATCTTCAAAGTGTTATAGACAAGGTGTAGCATGAAACACGTGTAATAATACCATTTTAAAAGGTTGCTCAATATAATATTCAATCTCAACCAACATTATATCTGCAGCTCAACTCAAACGGAATATGATTTCATATTTGACCTGCTTTGGCCGGATTGCCATTTTATATTTACTTTAAAGCTTCCATGCAGCACTGCTTGTAGCCTGCACTACGCTGACGCTAAGCTAACTCGTTGCTGCTTTGGCATGCCCACCCCTGTTTTAGACCATGTCTTAATCTTCCTCTCTCTGTTCTGAAGCGCTTGTGGCATTTCAGAGGAACTGTCGCGGTCGGAGTTCTCAACCAGCGGTGAAACAGTTTAAATCTCCGTCTGTTGATGTGACCATCATATTCACAGCACAGAGTACAATTACCCTCTCCATCTCTCTCCAGGGGTCGTGGGGGTCCGTTCGCGACCAGAGCAGCCGGGAGCTCCTGGTTTCCTCCATCTTTGCTGCGGCGAGTCGCAAGCGAACAAAGTTAAAGGAGAAGCCTGTGCCTAGCAGTTCCGATGAGGACGGGGATGCCGTCTTTACCAAGGATGAGTTGCCCTGCCCGGCACCAGAGCACAGCCCGGAGGAGGCCCAGGCCCGCCCTCTGCCCAGCGCCAAAGACCCACCAGAGGGCCGGAGGGAGAGCGGAAGGAGTGTGGAGCTCCCAGTCAAAACCAAGAAAGACAACCGGAACTCCTTCTTCCTGAAGGAGAGGCCTTCGTCTCCGTGCCACAGTCCCGCGGCATCCCCCCAGCTGGTGACCCCACATCTGGGGACGTCCGCGCTCTCCGACCCCTCCCACATGGAAGAGAGCACCTCCGACTTCGGCACCATGAGCTCCGGGGCCTCTGTGGCGAGGTCGCGACCCATGAAGTGGGCTCCGGCGCCCAGCGCCTCCGTCGACCTGCCCGAGGCCATGGAGGTGAGCTCCATCACATCGGACTATTCCACCACCTCGTCCGCCACCTTCACCACGGGGGCCGAGTCTAGCGCCGTCGGGGACGAGGCGGACGATGAGCGCAGTGAGCTGGTCAGTGAGGGCCGGCCTTGCCTGGAGACAGACAGCGAAAGCGAGTTCCCACTCTTCGCCCCCGGGGGTCGCCACTGCCAGTCCACGCCGCGCGCGGTTGGACGCACCGACGGCGAGAGAGCGTCTCGGGAGGCATCGGGGCCGGGAGGGAAAGGGACAGAGGAACCCCGTCGCTTGGTGGCGTCCCACCGGTTGATCGAGGGCGACACGCTCTCCAGGCGACGCTCGCTGCGGCACAAGGCCGACAGCGATTCCTCGGCGGAGGGCGCTGGTTACCCCGGCAACGGGGAGCAGGCCCGGGCCGACGCGTCCACGCGGCTGTCCTGTGTCCTGGAGGCGATGAAGACGGGCCGCTGCCCCTCCAGCAGCCCGGAGACCACCTGGCACCTCCGGGTCAGCCACGCCCTCCGGCTCCGCCCCCGCACCTCCGCCGACGACATGCTGGGGTCAACAGGCCACAGGAGCCGCGACAGGAAGAGGAAGAGCATCCGCAGGAGACACACCATGGGCGGCCAGAGGGACCTCCAGCAGCTGTCCGTCATCCACGACTGGCGGGAGCAGGGCGGGCCCGATCAGGAGGCCGAGCTGTCAGCCGTGGAGCGCCTGAAGCCCAGATGCCCTTCCCAGGAGGTTTCCATCCGGGACTGGATCGCCAGGGAGCGCTGCCGGGCCGAGGCCGCACCCAGGGCCGTCCCGGAGGACGAGCCGTCCCACGCCCGCGACTCAAGCCCTCTGAGGGCATCCCCCGGGCGTGCCCCGGGCCCCCCCGACACAGCGGGGGACACTGGGGTCAACGGAGGTGGCCTGCAGGGTAAACACAAGGCCAGCCTGGCAGACGCACACCCACAGAAGCTGTCTGGAGCCCACGTGGTGCGCTCCAGGTTCTACCAGTATCTTTAAACACGGGACCGAAGAGACGCTGCCAGTGTGAATGAATGTGTTGCCATTTTACCTACAGTTACTGCACAATACCTTTTCTAAGAAGTATGTATACTGTAAATGTACTGTATGTATCACCTGTACATACTGTATATAGGCTCATATGAAACGTTAATGGAGTGAAGACTGCTGGTTATACTGGAACAGACTGTCAAATGTAACCCCAGTGATGCACGAAACCACACACGATTTACAATAATTACAGCTATGTTGAATGTCAATTTGTTCAACCTGGCTCTTAGTTACAGTAAGAATATTTTAAAGTAATGTTGGCTCAACCCATTACAGTAAAAATGGTATGACGGATATATTATTTTTTGTTTACTAACAGTAGTTGCTTGTGACAATAATGTCATCTAAAAAAGACATATACTTGTATATGTATGTATTTTTTCCTCTACTTGAAATACGTTGAGCTGCTTTCTGAGCTGTACTGTATTTTTACAGTACAACCCTAACAGCCAGTTATTAGCTTGAGGAACTGGAGAGGTATATTGGTTTTATTATAATATAATGATTTCATACATTGAAATGAAGTACTGAAACCGATTATGTTTTGGCATGACAGTATTTCCAGAATTGTCCAATAGTTTTTTTTTTAAACTGTCAATTTAAAAAAAAAAGATAATATATGAATCACGTTTCATCTTTCTTCTAAAACAATAAGTGCCTCTTTTTTGAACAGATTAAGGTGCCATTGCCTTCATTTTAAATGCAGTTGTCAAATAAAGGCTAACATTTTTGGAGCATGAAATCTTTTAAGCATTCCTCAGACATTTTAATTATTTAAAAGGTTTTTAGTTTGCTTTTAGGGACATGCATGTTTCATGCATGTCTCATAAGGGGCATGCATGTTTCACTAGAGATTTTCTGTTATTTTGGTTTGATTTACTTCTGACCCTTGAAACATTCTGCAGTGAAAAAGCATGTAGCCTATAACCTGCAAGAAAACATCTAATATGTGGAACTCTATGAGAAAACACCACCTCAACAAACACTGGAAATAAATATTCTTTATTAGATGATGTGTCTGTGTTGTTTCTGCTATATTGTTTAGTTTGTAAATGTTAGTATAGAAGTAATTATTACAAATCATTAATAAATATTATTATTATACTTTAACCTAATTTGAGTATTTGCTCAACGGTGGCTCCTACCTATGAATATGTAAAGAAAGGTAAGAAAATCCCCATCAAAATATGTAATATTCAGTTGCCTATGTACAAATGCTTGTGCACATATCATATAATAACCACAATTTGATAGGTTATTTTGGTTATTTTAGATATAATTGTTTTACATAGGTATTTCAATTATAAAATTATACATTATAAATTATAAATAAAACCGGTACCCGGAAGTACTGTCGTGACGTCAACGTGACAGTCACTTTTGTTTTATTTATGATTGCCATGCATCTACATAGTTTTAAATAGTTAAATTTGACATATTTTTACGAAAATGATCGTGTTGCTAGTTTGCGTAGCCTTCTTCACATTTCCAGACGCGTCTGCCAAGAGAAATTACTCACCAATTATAGGTAGGTGGGTGGTATTGCGACGTAAATAGTCAACTCGATGTAACGTAGCCTACTCTCGATGTAGCCTATTCAGGTACCTGTACAGTAGTTATACTGTAATACATTACGGTATACACATTTTGTTCTCTCTAAAGGTGTGTTGGCCCAGGAGTTATTTTCCCCTCAGCCAAACAGGACGTCGTATATCGCAGCTTCTTATGTGAAATACCTGGAGTCGGCTGGATCCAGAGTGGTCCCTATAATGTACTGTATTGTAAACAGCATTACTTTCTCACACTGTAATACACTACTACCGTATTATACACTACTAGAACATAAGATGTTAAGATTATAGCGATACCGCAAATGTTATGCATTTCAAAGTGTAACTAGACTGCGATAACGATGTTATAGCAAGTTAAATTCCATTATAGCCCAACACTCCCGTATTGAATAGTCCAATCAATTATCTAACAACCTATGTTCATGTACGGTAGGGTTAATCAAACAGTGGACGAGTACAAGAAGATATTCAACTCCATTAATGGGTAAGCTGTGAAACTAGTATACTGTAGGAATGTTCTCTAGTTAAAATCCTCCTGTGACTATTCTGTACAAATTTGGCATTTCGTGTGTGTCTAATCCAGATATGGTTAACAGATAGGATTTCGTGCATTTTTCAGACATAGCCTATTTGGTGTTTTTCATGAGCATGTTATACAGTATTGTATGCCAGCTGCTTTTTGTATGTTTTGACATTGTGCTGGACTGAAATAAGATGTAATGTGTTTCCTTGAATTTCAACCCAAACACAAAGTAGTTCCCAGCATGTGTTAGAATACAGTTGAGTGCAGTGATTATTAACACTGTGAATCACAACAGAGTTCTCTATCCTGGTGGAGGTGCAAGCATTGTCTCATCGGGGTATGAGAGAGCTGCAAGAATCTTCTACCAACTTGCCATTGAGGTACTGTATATGTTATGGAACATTGTGTATCATTGGTTAATATTGGATATATGCTTATGATTACGTGATGCATTTATACTGTATTGTTTCAGGCCAACCGAAAAGGTGACTACTTCCCTGTGTGGGGGACTTGTCTGGGGTTTGAACAACTCACCTATTTAACCAGCGGAAAGTTTCTTCTGTCACACACAAACACCAGTGGTGTATCACTACCTCTGAACTTTACTAAAGGTATTGTGTAACAGAATAACACGTCCAGTAAAACAACAAACTATTTAGTCATACTTTGGGAGAATTCAAAACATACCCATTCTGGAAGGCTACAGTGCACTTTTCAGACAGGCTTATAATGTGTTTTTAATGTTTTCTCTGCAGATTCAAGGAATAGCAGGTTGTTCAGCGGATTCCCAGAAGAATTGTTGAACGCGCTGGCATCTGAGCCACTGACCGAGAACTCCCACCAGTGGAGTTTAACCACAGAGGTGTGTGTTCACTATTGCAACACCTGGTTTACATTAGTGTACAAGAATATGTACACGAATGTAACAATTTATCCACTCTGTTGTTTAATGTCCATGTTTTCATTCATGTTTTTTTGTTCCTATAATGTATGTGTTATTGTTTTTCAGAGTTTCAATGGCAATGATGACTTGAACAATTTCTACAAAGTTCTCTCCAGAAATACAGATGGAGTAATAGAGTTCATCTCAACAGTAGAAGGTAAAACAAGAGCGACAGCTAGTTAACCCTCATCTAAACAAGTCCACAAGAGGGTGTTTGACTGTTCTATTATTCAGCAAACCAGTAAATAACAGACACAACAAGGTATAAAATTCCCTTGTGTAATTAAAGTTTAATCTTATTTCCCTGTCCCGCTAGCAAACGACTTCCCCATCTATGGGACCCAGTGGCATCCTGAAAAGAATGCATTTGAATGGACCCGACCCCATATCACACACTCCCCATCTGCTGTGAAGACCACCTTCTACATGGCTGACTTCTTCGTCAACGAAGGTCTGAACTCTGCAAGATACTGTAGAGCAGGGCAGGGGCGGCACCAGAATATTTTCAGTGGAGGGGCACAGGAGGGGCAAGAAGAAAAAGGGGGGTCACTTAAATGCTGTAATTCTTTTTAAACTGATCATTCAATTAAAATAGGGGGGGCACATGCGATTTCTGGGGGGACACATGCCACTCCATGCCCCCCCTTTGGCTCCGCCCCTGGAGCAGGGTTCCCCAATCCTGCTCCTATAGGCCGCTGCCCTGCATGTTTTAGATGTCTCCCTGCTCCAACACACCTGATTCATATGACTGGGGAATTATAACGAGCTATTCATGTGAATCAGGTGTTGGAGCAGGGAGACATCTACAACATGCAGGGCAGCGGCCTATAGGACCAGGATTGGGGACCACTGCTGTAGAGGTTTACTCTGAGATAACGGGTACACTCAAGTAGCAAACGTAGCGGTATAAAAATTAAATATCTCAAACCTCAATTACTCGGTCACTAGTTGTTCAGATAAGTTTAGCGACTGTAACAAAACGGTCAAGTATGCTGAGTGTATCCCAAGCGTTGCTCCTAAAAATGCTCCACCAATTTAAGAACAATTTTAAAGCTCTGCTAAAACATCTATAGTTAAGGCCAGAACCCCTATACATGATTTACTATAGTTTTACATCTTAGTTTTTGGCACCTCAGGGGCAGATTAATAATTATGCTATACTATTTCCATCTAATCTGCTCTGATATGTAAATCTGCCATTGTTTTCTTGCTACAGCCAGGAAAAGCTTCCACAGATTTGATAGCGAGGAAGAGGAGAATGCAGCTCTGATCTACAACTACATCCCAGAGTACACAGGCATCAAGTCTGCCTTTGAACAGATTTATTTCTTCTGACTGAAGTCACATTCCTGGTCCAAAATGTAATTTGCACTGGGAGACATAAGAATGTTTTCAGAAAATATTGTGATTTTTGTGATTGCTGCCTTTTGCACCTACCTATTATTTAAACTGAAATGTAATTCCAGTGTGATAGTTTTTAAACTATGTAATACAGATGGTAGATGTTTGAAAATTAGGTTTATAAAAACAGTACGGTAGTTCCAACCATATCTGTTTCTGCTCCTTAATGTCCTCTTTCTACAGTAGTTAACTAGCCTGGCTCCGCTCCACTATTGCTCTCATCTAAAACAGAAATCTCATTGAGATTATAAACGGGAAACCCTGTTCGCATTATTGTTTGCTACGCTGCTGGCAGTCCAATCAGGGTGGACTAGTAAGATTACATTGAAGTCAAGCATGTTTCTAAATGGTGGTAGAGGTGGATGAGGCAATCAGAACAGTTGTTGCAATGGCGTTTGTGAATATGGTCTGGTTAGATCAGTTAACTAGTTAAAGACAGGTGTTAGATCAGTTAAACTAGTTATAGACCTGTGTTAAAAGTGGTGTAGGTAGGATTTCAGAGCTATAATGTTCCTAGAAATGCCATAGGAATCAGTGAGCTGTCAGTGAAATGCTCTGTGATAATATCTTGTTGATAGCCCCTGGCTCTATATAAGTCCATTCACATGTTTGACAGCACCTGGAATAATGGGAGGGAGCAGATAGGGGTGTGTTTTGGGTAGTTTTTTTCAATATTACTCTCATTCTGTTTCATCTAAGTCTTGTTGCAACTATCAAATCCCACCCACATAAGTTTTAATTAGTTAATATTTTTTACTTTTGTTTAATTCAAGTGGAGCAGGTACAAACACAGTTAGTATTTCTACAAAAACAAAATTACTTTTTTTTTAAACTTTTTGATTTATACAAAGCCCTGCTGTAAAGTATTGAAATGAAATGAATGCATCAAACTAAATGTACAATAAATATTTAAAATAAATATTGTCTTGACATTTTTGTTGGCAGTTGTCCAGTTGCAGAAGGACAAGAATCCATGTCAGTCAAATTAAAAGTAATGAGATGTAACTTTATTTTTAGTTTAACATTTGCCTCCATGCTTCCTGTCTAAGCTTTGTATTACAAAGTCTAGCATCCTGAAAAAAAGTCCCAAACCACCAATAGGAACCAGCTGTGTTTAAATAAGGACTGCAACAGGAATACTGTAGTTAAATGTAACTAATTAATAGGCAAATGTAATTTCCAAAATGCTTTATGCACAAATAACACTTACTATTTTTTCAGAATAAAATGATATTTCAAGAACATTTACACATCAAGCTGACGAGACAAGTATCTCCATCACAACACTACTGGAAATGTCATTGTGTAATCCAGTATGGAACATTCAAGATGTCAAAAATGCTGTGAAAACAAGTAGCAAATAACCTTGGGAACATGCACTGAAAACATTGTTTCTAATTCAGGAAATAATTCTACTTGCCTCAATACCTCAATTATCAGAATATGGATTTGCAAAATAATTTGTTATGTACAAATGTCCCACCTTATGGCGTAAACACTCATCCAAACCTCGATACACCAACAGGCTGATAGGTCCACAAGAATACTGCAGATACTGTAGTATTAATGCAGATTGAGTACAGTGTGGAGTATCTTCTAGACATGCAGATACGCTATACTGATCTTACACAGCAGTAGGAGCCATACTGTAGCTGAAAAAGGTCATTCAGTCAATCTGTGAAATACAATTCAAGACAATCTGTATTTCTTTCAATCAAGCTGGACTATTTCTGGTTAAGGAGTCCGGAAGCAACTGTTGCTAAAGTAAGGCACAGTGACTAAAACTACTGTAGCTAACGCTTCAGTTTAACAAGAAAATAAATAGGTAAATAAATAACTCAGTACAAGTAATATAATAATAAAATAACTCAATAAGTCAATACACATGAAGCAAAATGACACGGTAGGGTAAAATAGTTTCAGGAAACTGAGAAAAGCAGTAACATGTTTTTGCTTTGATACCATGCCATTGTTGGGAGTGCGTAGATCGAGGTTAAAATGTGATGGATGTTGAAACCAAATAACATCGGCAATAGCTGAGAATGATTTTTGTTTGTGTGCTATTTTACATACATACAACAGACATGACCACGGTCCAAAGTTAAAGGTTCTTTACAACTTTAAAAATAGGAACATTTGATCCTGAACCCGCCACCCTGTTTCTGTAACTCTGGGAATGTCGGCCAAATCCAGAGTTGGGTTAACGTACGACCGCAGAGTTTGTGCTTAAACCTCATGTTCTCCTCCCACGCACACAGTTTGTGAGAGGAGGCGATAGTCTCTCCGCGCGGCGTGAAGGCGGTTGTCCGTCCATGCGACAGGAGGAGACAGCGCTCCTCTTTGTTCCATTCCATACGTATTCGAAAACATCCCGGTCGAAGATAAGAGAATCTGGGTGAGTGGGGATGGGGGCATTCTGGAGAGCCAGTCCGAGGAGAGAAGGTGGAAGCTGGAACGCATGAGGAGGTTGGGGGAGAGGTGAACTGGACGAGGTTGTGCTTGGGTAGAGGCTCGGGAAAGAGGGAGGAGGAGGGGAGGAGCTTAGCCCTCCTCCTCTATCTCCTCCTCCACCCGCTCCTCCACAGCCTGCTCCGGGAGCCTGAAGCACTCCTCGAAGAAGTTGACCAGCGCCTGGTTGAGGTGCTGCCTCGTGGCCTCGTTGTGCAGGAAGTGGCCCTCATCTGGATAGATCTCCATGGAGACACACACACACACACACACACACACATTCAGTGTGCTTGCGTGTGGCACTGGTGCGTCCACGTTTATGCATGTGCATGCATTGACCGTATAACTACATATGCAGTTTATATCAGTAAACAAAGCTTGTTGGCCTGGACGAACACATGAAACAGCAGAGATTTATCTGGTTTAAGATTTTGCAATAATCCCAGTAGAAGCATCCATACGTCATTGAATTGTAGTAGAAACCTTATATCTGATTGGACAGTGTATGTTACTTACTTGTAAGGTGTAGTTGGCCCTTTCGTGAATAAGCTGGGCAATGAACTTTGCTGTATGCTGAAAATGGACCTTCTCTGTAACAAAACATAAGACAATTTAGCCGGGCAGGTAAAGGCAGTATGTGCCTTTGAATATTTCAGTTTTAAAGCGTTTACCGTCAGCTGTCGGGTGGATGATGAGAAACTTCTTATCTTGGAATTGTGAAGCTCTGTGCGCCAAATTAGCCATCTGAAGTCATTAGAGCACAAGAGCACATTAGATTATTCTGATGCTCCACACACTTAATAACATGGATTCAAACAATACTAAATATGTAAATTATTTCATAACACCATCATACCGCATATGCCCTTGGATCAGGTTTGGGCAGTCCAAGATATCGTTCAGAGAAGGCAGATGCTGGAAGAAATGGATAAAAGACTTGTTTCAAATACAGTTTGTCTGAACAATTCCAGTCTTCTGTGCCATAATGGTATCTGTCACTGTCAACACTGCTGGCAATGTGAGAGACTGTCTTAGAAGCTAATTCACGCCTCCCCGATTATCAGCTCTCGCTGTCAGTGTGTTTGTGTCATGCACGCATGCACCTCTACCAAAACACAGAACACTGTCAAAGAAACAAGCAGCTGCTACAAGCCATTTCTTTCATGTAGAGGTTTCTAGAAGAGCAAGTGCCTTGTCAGGTGGAAGAACAAGGTGAAACGTCATTGAAGTGACAGGCAGTCTTACCGTAAAGTTCCAAGTCTGTGATGGGCGATAGAACGGCTCCGCATTTAAGTGGAGAATCCTCCGCGCTGAGCAACAGGCTGGTCACATAGCCCCCATACACCTGGGAACACAACAGACCCTGTTAGCACAACCACTACCTCACTGCTGGCTTTCATATTAATGTTGAGGGTTATGGAGGCAGAGGTTCTTACATAATAATTGATTTGTAGCACCGATGCAAACATGTTGATACAACCAGACTAAAAGCTACACTTGGATACCATCATTTGTGCAGCTACACTTTTTAATAAGAAAGCATGACGCGATCTCTCATGACCCATAAAGGCCACCAATTTGCCAAGTTATCTTGATTACCTTTCCAAAAGCGCCAATCCTGGTTTTGTCAACATAGGACTCTTTGGCAATAATACTGTAAAAAAGGAGACATTGTTATGATTCATGACAAGTCTACAAGAACATGCTGACAGGCTCTTGTAGCTGGGTGCTTTGCACATTTGCTGTGTTCTGAGGGTATTTATGGAGGTGTGAGAATTTCCATTGATGTGAACACAGACACATTTACACATAACGCCTTGAACTGACAAACGTGTTCAACAAACTTGAATTCTTCTCAAAACTATTCCCCACAAGGACAAATGCATTCTGGGTAATGAGATGGTACCATACCTGATTGCTTCCATCTGGTCTCGCTCCTCAAACACACCCAGCTTCTTCTGGACTCTGTGGAGCAAGTTGGTTCCCATGAATCCACTGCCCCGACCATCGAAACGAATCACAATCGCCCCAAAGCTGCTGGACAGAACCGTGGCCCAGTCCATGTGGAACCGCTCCGACACCATCTGACCACCAGGGGTGCCATCGCTACACAAACACACACACACACACACACACACACACATACATACAGCACATACAGTAAAATCAAATGTATTAGCAACATACCACAGCAGAGACCTGGTGTCATCATCTGTGTTGCGTTGTGTTGTGTGTCTTCATACATACACCAGTAGCAGCAGTGGGTAGTGTGACGTCTCTACAAAACCAGCTGGCTTTAGAATTTGCATTGTCAGCGCTGGAACACAGTAACAACACAACGCATTCATCATCATTTTGTTCACTGGGAAGAAACTTTAATAACAAATGTCAATAATGAATGGCCTTACATATTTCACAACAAGCATATCTTTTTTATTTTTTTATTGAACACATCTACAATGTGAATTCCATTTTGTTAACAAATTCAAATTATATTCCCAAATCAATAGTTGAGAACATACTTACTGTAATCTTCGATGTTGACTTCTCTATATTCAACCCTGGGAATCTGCATGAAGTCCAGACTTAGCTTCAGGTTAACATTGGTCTCCAGATCAAACACCTCTGAAAGAACACACACACACACACACACACACACACACACTTTCTAGAGTAAACAGGGAGGGCAAACTAGTTTAGACATCAGACAACAGATTGTGCTACAGTATGGCCTTGTTCACAGAGTGTGTTATCATTTGAGTAAGAAAAACAAAACCCAGACAAACATCTACAATCAGATAATACACACCCACCATCAGGTAGGTCATAATATCCTGACAAGATTTATCATCATCATCTGCTGTGTTATGTTTTCCTCCTCGTCAACCAAGCACAGCTCAATAAACACATCTCTCTCTCTTTGTGAATTACAATGATAACCCTCCCCCCCTTCTCTCTACAGTACCACTTAATCCTATTTTCTAAACAATATACATGATAGTTTTTGTAATATATGTATGTATTGTACACAGTAGTGCATTAAAATGGCATAACTGGACATATCACGAGGACTTACTCTCTCTGTACTGTGTATTATAAACTGATACAAATGGCACGTCTGGACCTGAAGAAAGAAAGACAACACAAATAGTGAACAAATGGATTTCTGCTCCTGGAGAGCTCCTGAAGATTACTTATTGATTTCATGTATCATTTAAGTTTGTGTCAGGGCTCAAATCTCATCACTCCCACACATATTTACTGAGCAAAGCAGCAATAGCAGCAAATTAGATGTAATGCTCTGTGGTATTACAGTAACATTAGCTCCCCCAGGTGGATGGGGATGCACAAGCAGCCTTGTGTAGAAACAGGCGCTGTATATACACTGACTTGATTAAATAGGCCGTACTGTACTGCAGCAGCGCCATGCACAGTAGGAGTAGACGCTATGGTTTAGAGATCTGTTCTGGCCTGGGTTCAGTGTGTTCAGTCTGTATGTTATATGTCAATAAAGATAATGGTGTTTCTACCTAGGCAGTTCAGCAGGAAGTAGCTCATGTTTCGGCTAAGGGACCCACTAACGTAGCCGCAGCTGTCGATGAAGTCACACGACAGGCAGCGTCGGTTGAATGTCCCGACCGTGTCCGCACTGCAAAAACAACAGAACCGTTTAGCGCCCCAGCGCTAGCCCAAGACTATAGTCTCCTTAGCAACAAATGATATGCATACTGTATTATTGTAATGGTTTACGTGTGGTCACCTGTACAGATGCCGTCGCTTTGGGTCATCCTCCGTGCTGAGGAAGTATCTGTTGAGACAGAAGCCGTTATCGCTGCAATAATCACCTCATGGTGCAGGTCCTTTAATATTAGCGTTTCGATTTGATCATTGTCCATCCTGTAATGTCTCTTCTTTTGTATACTACATTATATATTATTAATATAGAATATATTTTTATTATAAGTAATGGTGAATGGTACATTATGAAACATATGTGTTATCATTCAAGTCAAGATCATCTTAATTAGTAACTCCTGCAATTCTGACAATATATGTTACTAATAATATTAATATGTTTGATCTATTGTAACAATTAGGCACAAGGGGAGTTCGTTTTTTATGAAACATTTATTTTAGTGAACATTTTACAGAATTGCTGTGTGTTTGTGTGTGTGTTATACATCAGCTGACTATCCTCGTCATAAGCCAGGACTTGTGTGACATCCCAGTCTCCAGACGTGATAGACTGTAGAGTGTCTGTACTGGTGTTGGGCTGGAAGACAGAAGACAGGAAGATAATTCTCTTTTGTTAGAGCCTCACATAAAAACAACCATCTGGATCTCATTTCTCCACCTTCGCAACATCTCTAGGCTCAGCCCCTCTCTGTCGCATGCCAGCACAGAAACACTAATACATGCACTTGTCACTTTCAGGCTTGACTGTTGTACTGCTCTACTTACCGGTATTCCAAAAAGATGAATCAGCAGACGACAACTAGTTCAATACTCTGTAAGAATCCTTACTGGTTCTAAAACCTCTGATCACATAACACCATTCTCATTCATCTCCACTGGCTACCTGTGTCCTACCAAATCGACTTCAAGACCCTCCTGCTCACTTATAAAGCTCTTCATAACCTTGAACCTACCTATCTTTCTCACCTTCTGCCTGACTACATCCCCTCCTGCTCCGCCTGTTCTGCATCTGCAGGCCTACCTGTTACACTTCATTACTAACTATCAACGGTGGGTGCCAGGGCTTTACCTTGTGCAGCTCCTAGGCTCTGGAACATACTCCCCTCACACATTCAACATGCAGACACAGCTCCTAGGCTCTGGAACATACTCCCCTCACACATTCAACATGCAGACACAGCTCTTAGGCTCTGGAACATACTCCCCTCACACATTCAACATGCAGACACAGCTCTTAGGCTCTGGAACATACTCCCCTCAC
>JAODOY010061987.1:0-17204 GCA_025399855.1 Forbesichthys papilliferus
GCTGTCATGTATTTACTATTGTTGTATTTTATTCTACAGTTGTGAAGCACTTTGTGATTTTTATCTGTGAAATGTGCCATATAAATAAATGACTTACTTACTTACTTACTATTAATGCTGTGCTTACATACACACAGTGGACAGGTTGCCTTGAATAGCACAAAGACCATGTGTTCATTCCATTTAATTCGATGATGCGGCACTGTGCGTTAGAGAATGGACTTTGTGTGTGTGCTTGCCGGTTGGCCACTTAATGCAACTTTTCAATATAATGATTTAATGTATTGTAATGTTTTGTGAAGCACCTGGGAGTTTAAATATGCAGTCATTAATTTCACACGTGTACGGATTGCGCTGGCTTGCAATTCAAAACAGGAACAGAGACGTCTCATCACCCTCCATATATTTCTGCCATTAGCAAATATTTCACACATTAGAAGGTTGAATGAACCCAGCAGGGGCCAAAAGAGAGGACATGCAATAATTTATAGTACACAGCAGATTAAAGATACCAGTTTGCTGAAAGTATACAGTAGGAAGAAAAACAGCACCAGCAAATTGCTGGTGCTGTTTTTCTGTTTTTGTCCGACCATATTTGGTTCTTCATACTCTAATTCCAAAGGGAAATCGTTAATGAATGCAGCTTTATGGGAAAACAAATAACTCTATTAAAGTATTTGCAGACGAAGTGCTTACACAATTCAAAATAGGCATGATGAGAAATTACATTCTGGATTTATATTATATAGTGATGATTATAGTTAATTAAAGTGCTGGCTAGCAGCTGCAGACATCTGCTTTGGCTATTATAATTATTTAAGAAGCAACTGTCCTCTCTCTCTGTGTGTGTGTGTGTGTGTTTTATCAATTATGTTTTGAGAAACCTAGACTATCAGAAACTGGTGCAGAGAAACTGTCTGACAAGTAAGGTCATGTCTACCGAGGCCTTTAACATACATCAATTATAATTACACACAAATGTGCACAAACACGCATACACAATCAGTCACTCACACAGACGTATACAAATTAAATCAACTGTACGCATGCATATATACACTAATTTAACAGCTGAATGAGAAAACAAAAGGCTTGAATGTGCAGAAATATGTCACTTACTGGAATAAACTGGAAAAAACTCCTGCAGGGTACAGTAGATATTGGCTTAGGCCATCGTAGGTAAGCCTCTGAATTTGTGTACAGTATGTGTGCTATAAGCTTCTGAATGTGTGTGTGTGTGCGTGTGTGTGTGTGTGTGTGTGTTTGCGTAAGTGATCATAATATAATCTAATTGTTAGATATCAATTATAAATAGAAAACAACAGCGTTAACAGCTTTCCCTGAAAGCCTACTTACTGTAGGCCTGTGTGCTACCATGGTTATAAGTCAGGTGTGTTTTTTGCATTTAAAGATCCCAGTATACCTAAATGATCTGGCTCTCTATAAACATTACTTTAAAGTAACTTGACATGAATGGATTCCAGATGGCGACTCAACCCTCGGGAATCTGTTGTCTTTGTTATCTCAAGTGATTCCTGCTTCCATGACTGCCTGCACTCTTCTTTGTTTGCACATGGTTGACTGTTTTTAAGTGTGGCCTGTTTTGTACAATGTTACTAAGTGTGTTGCACGTTCTCGACTGACTCATGAGGTTATACAACTGCCATAGACTGTTGTGTGGACATTTGCGTGTCTAAATGGAGCTATTTTGTGTTTTTATTCACCTTGAAGACCAGTTCTCCCATCAGTCCGTTCCACTGTCCGTCAGACTGCAAGCTGCCATACTTGTGGTCAGGAGCCACGTAGATTTCATACTTAAAGCCCATGTAGCTAGACAGCGCATCCAGAACGTCGATTGAAAACCCCTGGTACTTCTTTGGTTTTCCAAGAACGTTCTCTGACACCATGACAAAGGGCTCCTCCTGGAAGAATTACATCACACAAGCAGTAAAGGTTATGTAGTAGCAAATGTTTAAATCTTCTTTCATTTAAATTTCATAGTCATCCAAACATAATTATTTTGGGGTAGAATTACACCCCTGTTATCTAGGTTTGACGATATATACATATAGACAAGAAGGCTATTTATAAATAGGTCTAGCCTACTTCATGATGGTTAAAATTGTTTTCTTTTTCTGAGTCTGCTGTTCCATTGCTTTCGGGCACCTCAGCATATGGATCAGGCTGAAACGTAGACCAGACTACTCTGCATGTTAACGGCAATGCTAGAGGGCGGTGCCAAGCACAGATTACGTTATCAGCAGCAAGTTTAGTACATCCGACTTGTGTGACGGGACAGCGTGCGCTACCTGCGGTCTGGCTGCATTCACTTTTACACTGCGCTCGCTAACGTCCGTACATGAGGCCCTAAGCCTAGTCATTCATCTATAGTGCCATCCAGATTTTATAAGGTCCACAATTTGTCTTGCATATCAGTCTGTAAACTCTTCACTGAAAATGGTTTGCCATTTTGACACGCCGACAGGTGTCAATCAAGTCAGTGGCAGTAGACTGGACCACCTTTTCAGAACAACAAAAACTTTCAAGGTGATTTCCAAAAACGATTGGACCACCGTCAACCAATCAGAACAGTCAAACAGAGGCTCTTACTTGCTGTTGGTTTAGCTGACTGCTGCTTATTATGTTACGTTTGATTTAGATGGAGAGGTAAGATGGCGGAGGGAGGCAATGACTACAATGCAGATTGAAGAGGAAGCATTGGCCAAGACTTGGAATTACTAGCTTGGAATTACTTGTTGTACCAGTCCAATGAGCCGGTTTTCAATATGGCTGTTTTGATATGTGGATAATCTATTTCCATGCATTTTCCCCATAACTTTTGTTTTTAAGTACTTAAGTAAAAATAAAATCTTAATTGATATTGATATTGCAATTTTCATGATCAATATCGCAATAACACGTTTAGTCAATATCGTGCACCCCTAGTCCATAACTGAGAAGCAGTGTAATTTGTTCCCATACTAATCACAATGTTTTTTTCCCTGTATATGTCAGTTGTTTTTGTCAAATGTAAATGTATGTGGCAGGTGTTTTCCACACACATACATTTATATTTAGGTTTTCAGCAAGAGACTATTAGAAGCTCCTATTCAAAGAAGCATTGTACATGAATGTGATCATTGTAATTATACAGAGAAACAGAGTTTGTTAGTGAAGAGAAGGCCACAATGGTGACACATCGGGGTGACCGTTATCTGTCTCAACCACATATTATCGCCCTCAATCTCTCTTTTCACTTTTCTTTCTAAAAGCCACATTGATGAGTGAAATATTCGAGGGCAATATGTCTGGTGGACTTATAAGGGCCTGAGTGTGTTATTGACTGCATACTAGCTGCACATTAAGCACACACACACACACACACACACACACACACACACACACAGGCACAGACCGACAGAGGCAAGCGGTGCTATACACATTAACTTGACGGTTTCTAATCCTTGCTAGTTCTCGCCGTTCAATAAGCTATTAGGCAGTGTGTGGACATGCATGCAAAGTCCTTTTCCCGCCGCAAACATCCATCAATCGAGACAAGCCCACCAGCTCTGACCACACCTATTGTACAGTATGAACGCATATGTCTACTCATACACATTCATACAGAAGGAGAGTCATCCATGTGTGAACTGGGGTCGTTCCCATACTGAATGTTCCCATAGGTGAAATGTGAAATGGAACCTGAAAAGGATGTTCCCCAGCTCTACAGTATATTGATTACTATGACATGGGCTATTGTAGGAACCAGTCAAAAGTGCTTAGGGATAGAGTAAGATACTCAAAAATAGTGTAAAATCCCACATAGTACATACTTTTGTTACTGTATACTGTATGCAACAATAAAACATTCTGCATACTGGCTCAAACTCAACCCAAAAAAGTTTGTTTTAAAGACCTGTTTTAATATAAATAACATGATATATTTGTTAATTTATTAAAACATTAAAAAAAAATATTGAAACAGATGACATGTAACACAATAGGAGGGTTAATGTGTTAATAGAATATTGAACTGGGAACATATGTAGGTCATATTACAAGATGACGACATACGGTATTGCTTCTGTGATTTGCCAACATTTTGCCTGTGTAAATTTTTCTATTGGCACTGGTCTGTTGCTTAGAGTAATGCTAAAGCCAAATGCTGTCATCTTCAGATGGAAATGTTACATTAACAGGACTTCACAGGACTTCTGGAAGTCCTCTTTGCATATTCATATGTTAATTTTGCTAATATGCATATCAAACTTTTTCAGCATTTTTACATCTCTGTGACTTAGCTTACATAGTGATAGTGTAACAGATGGCCAGCGATGAGCCTTTAGCAAAGACGTGAACAATTTAGGTAATGGGACGCATATTGAAATCACTTACAAGGTCTACATATGGGTGGAAACGCTGTAGTCCCAATTAACATCAAATATACTGAATATCATTGCCAATTCGACCTAAAAGTTTTTGAAATGAGCTGGATAGACATAAGAAAGTCCTTCTCGGAACTCCTCATTGTGCTTCTTTACTCTTTTATGTTTTATTCCTTTACAATGCTCCTACTGCATTGACTACCTTCCAATTACACCGGAACATAGTCATTGCTGCACAAACATAGTCAATGTACACACAGCCATCTTCTCCCAGGCATCAATAGTAGTAAGGAAAGTCCTAACGCGCATGGAACTGTACATCCACTATACATTATCACAGTATTTGTATGGATGTATATTGTATGGGGTCTGTCTGAGCGGTTGTGTTGTACAGTACAGTGTAGAGAGCAATAAGGACGAGGCTAGAAAACAGAGCAGTGTGTTTCCCATCTTAAAACATATGCCATCCCTCCCATCTCCTTCCCTTAACATATGCCTGGGACCCCTATTCCCTCTCTGGAAGCACCCATCCATAATTTTCATGCTATTTTCTCTTTTCACTGATGGTGTTCAGGTGCATCGGACGATGAATTTCAAGAGCCATCACTAGTTGTTTCCTCTTTTCTTTATTTTCCATGTCCTGAGCCACCCCCCTCCCCCAATGCTACCTTCCACTTCTCAGCCTCCCCCATTTGCTCCTCCCCCCCTCGGTTATTCAGTTACGGCCTCCTCTTGACTCGTGACTCTCTAGAGACCCGATCGTGCCCGGAAACCACAATTTCCCAGGAAAACGTGAGAACACCTGAATCTCTCTCTCTCTCTCTCTCTCTCTCTCTCTCTCTCTCTCTCTCTCTCTCTCTCTCTCTCTCTCTCTCTCTGTGTGTGTGTGTGTGAATGCTGCGAGCTGCCGAAATGCGCACGTTGATTTAAGAGATTGTAGAACTTAGCCTGTAAAATTGGTGTAAAATGTGATTAGAGTACTGTAGCCAGTCTCCGCGGTAGATTTAGTTTCATATCGTTTCAAAATTAATTTCCTGCAGAATCTCTGCTTGATATAGATGGGAGTCAGCGAGGCAATATTTGGTGTAAAAACAAAGTTGCAGTTTGCCACCTCAAACTACAGTTCTTGAGCAATTCAAAAGCATTGTAGTGGTTGGTGTGAAACCGAGCACATGCTCCTGCCTACAATCTGGGGTTCTTCACCTCCTGCATCTTAGCGTGGCTGGCCCACCTCACCTACTTCCATTGGCAATGTTTACATGCAGTCTAGTATTCCACTATTATTCAAACTATGGCAATATTCTGAATTTGATCGGTGTCATGTAAACAGTATATTCTGTTTGGATATCCCAAATTAGGCCTTTTTCAGAATTAAGCATTTTCTGTGTGATATGCAGATATTATTTGGGTTTTAAGAGCATGTATACAGCGGATTCGGTATATGAGTCTCCAGTATGGCTTTTACTGCATTTTACGACAATGCCTATTTGTAAGATATGTGCAGATGCATTTTTCCATGATTTAGAACAGTTCAGTTTGGAAAGTAAGTTATTTAAAGGGCATAGCTTTAGGATGTACAAACCCTACAGTACAGCTGCATGTAAACAGACATGCTAGTGGAATATTCATTTTAAATAGACATGCAAACAGCTTAGTAGGAATATTGTCGTTTTCAGAATAAGGGCCAAAACCGGAATATTGTGTGCATGAAAACGTAGCCATTGGCTCACACAACCCCACTCCCCTGACAGCTGTCTTCATGGGTGTGTTTCAACATAAGCACTGAGCTTTCTCCTTGGCGGCTTTAGTGAAAGCATAAGACGGACTTCACCTTTAATGGATCATAGCACATAAACATGTTCGAAGGGTTCAATGTGATTTCCCTGCTGCCGTACGTTAGTGGGAATGACCAAATGTTTCAGCAAGCGGGAGCTTCCGTTCTCAATAAACAGTCACTGTAATCCAGGCATCATAAGCCTATTTCTATACTGTACCTGCCTCTACTGTGGAGATCAAGATTAAGCATGTCACTAACAGTAGACAGCATTTAAATTGGCATAACCCGTATTCCCGGAGAATGACAGTGTTATATGCTTTTCCTCTGTTATTCCGATTATGTGATATTACATTGTGATTTATTCTTTTAAAAATTGCACTTGATTTTCAATCTCCTCTAGAAGATGTGTTCATTCTCCTCATGAGTGTGTTCAGAAGCTGTGATATTACTTTATAGGCATGGTTTTAATATTGTTTTTATTATGTCATACAATGCTTATGTTGTGTTATACAGTATATTCCATTGCACATTTATGCAAAGTGTGTTGTCACTGTTGAGACGTAATACACTTTAAAGTTGACGACACAAATATAGTGATGTGAGGCTTCATTGGTAGCATCCATCAAAGCACAAAGCTACAACGTCGTGTCAAAATCAATAGCATTGATTCAGAGTTATTGGCCCTAATAGTGGTTTCATCACATCACCAATTAACTAATCAATGTGCATTTAATTGGAAAACAGCCCGGTTGATTGAATATATCGGACAATGTTTTTTGCACAGGTTAATGTATGTTGACACGAGTGTGTGTTATATCTTTGTCCGTGTGCCTGTACAGTAGTACTCTGCGTAAATCGTGAGGTAGCCGAACGTCTTTGTAGTATATTGCATTTAGACATGGTCCTCATATAGCAGGCTTCGGCACCTGTGCAAGGCGGGAGCAATTTGTTCCATAGAAATCCTCTAATCTTATAACACACATACGTGCAGCAACACGCACATACACTCCACCCATTGACATTGGCAGCAAATATTTTCCTCAGGCAACACAAAGGACACCTCTATCTGGAAGTCTTCTATTAAATGTGCCAATTAACTGAGTTAGCGCACATGCACGACATGCACACAGCCAACAAGAGGTGAAACACAGGCAGCGTCTGGAGTCAAAGTGAGGAGAAATGGGAAGGGCGCGAAGGAGAAAAATGGAAAGTGACGGACACAAATGGCCATAAATACACAAACACACTGAGGCGGCTGTGAAGAACGGAGCGGCCAGATAAAAGACAGCCTCCACATTGTGTTTCCACCGCGACTATAATGTAAATCACACATGCGATGGGAATAAATGAGGAAGAAAGGGAGTTAGCCATAAATGGCGTGTAGCGTACACTCTTTCTTCACCCCTCAAACTTCAAAAGCGATATAAAGAATTTACAGCGGTGAATCTTTACAGCGCTCGCGGGACACTCTCAAAACGGGCGCTGCAGGCGAGACAGAGAGAAATGGAATCTTGCTTTCATGGGGACACCATGGGTCTCTGTCACAAAATGGAAGATAATTAAATGATGGTGTTCTCTTTTAGTACGCTCACCTTGTTGACTGTTCTATCTGCCTAGCTTTCTTGCCCATGTGCAGTGCTATTAAAAGAGCTCAGGGTTTGACGCACCTGGACTAATCTACACTTTTTGTTGTTGTTATTGCAGCAATGAAATGGCACCATTTCGAAGCAAGATAGGCTGGAAAGCCACGTAATTAGAACAAGCACGAGTGGCGCACTGCAAATTGTCAGAAGCATTAAAACAAGTTGCCTTGATAACAATACAATTACTCTACTACCCTACACGAAGAAAAGTTTAATACCTACCAAAGTTTAAAACCAACTGTATGCAGAACTTGTAACAGGTGTTTACCACTTTACACTGAGGTGAGGAGTTGCCTTGCCTTCGTAATGTGGCCAAGATACATGACTGTTTACTGTAGTTAAAAATATAGCCTATTTTGTCACTCAGTCATGTTATATTATACTCACCAGGACAGTGACGACTCGCAGAACAACGCCTCTCATGTTGTTTTCCAGTTTCCTGTCTGACAATGTGCCATTCAAACCGTGAACAGGGTCCCATGTTGCTAGCTGAAACAAATGCGCACACACAAAAGGTTATAGTTGTGGTTATACCATTTTGTTTCTGTAATAAGACTATTAACATGTTGCACACATATATGGGACCAGCTAGACACGCTCCACATATGATAAACCAAAACACTCATGAAAATATTTCTAAATCGTATGCAGCTTTCACATCTTGTTTCTATTTTCCAAATAAACGCTTCCATTGCTCTAATTCAAAATACCACTGGTTAACTAAATCATTAACATACTATTGCAAATCTATCAAATCAACAGCTCAAATTCATCCATTAGTATATCCAGGTCCATATAATTTACTGACTCGGTGGTATTTCTGGTAAACACACACCAGCTGCAAGCCATAGTACATTTACATCGATCAAATTGCATGAACCTTCAGTCCCACATCATATTATGTACTGCCGCCTGCTTTCAATAAAATATTGTGTTTAGCTTCAAACATCATATTGGGCTGGTTTCTCTTTTTGGCAGAGGCATTGCAAAATGAATCTAATATTCACACACACACACACACACACATGCACTAATTATTTAAATTATGCATCTTGTTATTTCCATTTCAGCCTGGAGGGGGAGCTAGAATCCGTGATTTAGCGCTTTGAATACAGTAAAAACAGAATAGCCTCTGTCACACATAACCCAGACATTCAATTAATTTTTTTCCTGTAGTCTATATAATAACATTTACAAAACACAGAAGCATGTTTTTAATGTTCTATTCCTCTAAAGCATGTATTTATTCATCAGATATGCATTTTAGAACTTTGAAATTGACATATATCAATCATTGCGTTTACATGGGCTTGAGTATCCCGGTTATGAGGCTTATCACAATTTTTTTATCATATTCGGAATAAGGTGTTTACATACGCGAATACAAAAAACGGGATACTTAAAAACCTGATCATAACCGGGATACTCAAGTCCATGTAAATTTACTGAATGTTTCTCTTTTTTCTGACATTTAGCCTATATCTACATAAAAAAACGTGTTGCTGTCATCTACTAATTGTCTGAGATGTACTGTATTTGATTATAATGTGTGTGTGTGTGTGTGTGGGCGTGGGTGTGTGTGCGTGTGTGACCAAGTATAAAAAGCACCCACACACACAATGAACCAAGCTAAATCGCTTTAGTTCTACTGTGCATATAATGTCACCAATCAATGGCAGCTCTTTACAGCCAAAATGCTGTTCAAACTGCTTGTAAAAAATGAGAGTGTCTAATCAATATAACATTAGTGTTGTTAAAATAGAGGCCACTCAGAAGAGTGTATCAACCAAGACTGAACAATAAACCCACCAAAATATTGTCTAACAATTGAATTGTTGAGCCATAACTACTGTGGGTTCTATAGTATCAAGCTTTCTATGAACCTCCTATCAATACATGACAGATGGGCCTCCAAGCAACAGTGTGCCTCATTGAACACACACACATCCATATATGTACAGTACAGCATAACTACATAAAAAATACTGTATATCTAAAAGCCTATGCTGCTATACATTATAATGATTTTTAATGTTTCCATTACAAAGAAGCTAAAGTTGGTTACCAAGGAAACAGTACCAAAACCACCAAGAAAATGGGAAAAGTTTAGATTCGAACTAGATAAAGATATATGTTCACTAATATTGACAATGTTACTCTTCTAATAATACTTCCAACTGGTCTTATACAACAGTTAGTCATGACCAAGGAATTTGATTGGACAAGTGGCATTCCGTGAATGCTATTATTATTGTCATTATTATTAAAAACAACAGCTGGTATTACATAAAACAGGACATCATTATTTATAAAGACAGTCGATATTAATGAGTATTCGTTCATGTTTTGAGATTCCTTGTTAGCCCTACAGCCATTTTCTAAATAGCATGAGGACTTTTATATAACATCTTTTCATCTTTGATTCATTTGTCTGAAAGGGGAGTCTTCCACATTGTTAATCCTTCATGGAAACTCATGTTTATAGGCTATAGTACACTTTCATTTCATACTATTTTTGTGTGATTACGCACATTTTTATAATAGGAAAAATGTTTCATTTACATTTATATCAATAGAGATTAATAAAAGTGATATTTGCCTTGTAGAAACAATACGAAAGCAATAATGCTTGTCGCCCAAATCATTTTTTATTTGTAATTTGTAAAAAAGCTTTGACTTTTAACTAGGAATGTGATACACCCAGAAATGCTAAGAGAACATATTACTGTATACGAGCACAAAGTCCGTTAAATGGTCTAAGGCTTTTGACACAGTTAAACACATTTTTATATTGTGTACAATTTGATGGTTTGTAGATGCGAACAACAATGCAACTCAAGGTTCTGTTCTGAGGTCAATTATCTAGTCTCTAATGCAATCCGTCTCAAACATTATTTACTGAATAATGATAACTGTAAATTAAATAAAGAATAAAAAAGGCAGTTATTCATACAATATCAGCCATTAATGTTGGACAAACACTTACACGGATCTGCAGCGCATGCTTGTAGCTAACATGCTAAGCAGAAGTGTATGATTTAGATGAGCACTGCCTTTCAGTGTACATCTTGGCTGTCACCCATGTGTAATGTCATGATCTAATTTGGCCAGCAGGAAAAGAGGACTCCCACACTTACGCTTGAAATAATAGAAGTTGTATTAATAAAATGCAATGATCAATCAAAACTGCCTTTGGTGTTTACCTTGGCTGGCAACCATGTGTAACCACATCTGTTGCCACTGTACCCTCCAGCAAGACGCTGAACACAGTCAGCAACACTATAAGGGTGGTTCACAGAGTATTTTGAAAACTGTCAATGTCCCAGGGTGCGTGTCAAGCCATCTATCAGTCAATGTCAAACATGTGGAGTCTCTCAACAAGCTGCTCAATCCCTCGGCTCTACAATTTAAACTTAAGAGACCTGTATATGCAAAACAAGTGTAGCAAAAGTTCACAGAGCCTTCGGAATAAGGCTGGTAGGAAAGGTAGTTAGTGTCGCTAATCCCACGGTGTTTATAAATCATGTCAGTATACGAAAAGAAACAAATCAATCAATATCACATAGCTCCAGACATGAGCTGTCTGTCAGGGCCAGGCCGCCTTAGTTAAAAACTCGGAGAATCAACGGAGGCAAACATCACACACACACGCGCACACACACACAGTTTTTCAGTTCCACATTTGAGAGTTCGGCCATGAGTTTTCATTCATAGAGGACAAAGGCAACAGAGAAAGGAACGATATGGAGAATAACAGAGCAGAGGAAAATGGATAGACAGACAGAGACGATGAAAGAGGAGGTATACAAACAAAAATGTTTCCTTGCTTAAAATTGAATTTTGGTCAATTCAGACATGGACAACAGTCCTAAGCGTGCTCGTTATAGTCCAGTATATTTCACAAATATAAAGTGTTCTGACCAAACTACCACTACGTCTATTTTCTTCACAGTACAAACAAACTCTTTCACCGCAGTGTGAAGGTCACTCATTTCTGATGAGGAAATTGGTGTCATGGGAAATGTAGTCCTTACCCAGGGAAGTGCTATCGCATCTGCAAGACCCCGTCTAGTACCTGTAACAATGCCGTCTGAATGCAAGGCTGCTGTATGTGCGTGTGCAAGCGTTTATGGCATCAGAAGCCTAAATGGCAGACTGGTGGTGGAGAGTCCCTGCCTCTCCTTATCTTCAGAGCACCAGATATGGGCTCAATTCTGCATGAAATGACTGCAGTTTGTGTATGTGTGCCGCGTGGAAGAGTGAGTGAGTTAACTGCTGTTTTTAGGCTGCTACCATACATTGCCGGGCAATGCTACACACCCTGACATTAGCATCCCATAATTATTCTCTATCTGCGTGGCACTAGCAGCTTTATTTCTTTGTCTCCCTCTGTGGCTCACATGCTTTTTGCATTCCCAATTTAAAGGTATAGTCAGCTGTTGCAAGCTAATTGTAAGCTAACACTCTTTTTGTTAAATTCACTAAATATCTCCTCGCATTCTCCTAGCTTACCGTTCTCTGTGCGTGCTGAGATAAAAAATAAGCGATATACACATAAACAAATGGGCAAACATCGCTCATAACAAAAATGCCCTTGGTTTCACAATGTGTTTCAATGTGTTTGGGGGGCGGAGCTATTGAGGGAGTTTGTTTTGCTTTCTCGAGAATGACACATCCTGCATTTAATCATGTCCATTTAAAACAACTTCGTAAACAACTTCGGTGATCCAAAGTGGAATAACTCTCACCTACTGTTAAATAATAGCCTTTAAAATGGGTGCTATACTAAAAAGACCTGCTTTTCTGTGCCGTTGAAGCATAACAAGAACCACACCCATGTTCCTCTCAAAGAGCTGGGATAACTGAAGCTAGACCAAAGCGTAACAGCTCAGTGAGCGCTAGCATGCGGTCCCACTATGTAGCATGCGGTCCCACTATGTAGCATGCAGTCCTGCTGTGTATCATGCTAAGCTTTACCGACTTCAAAGGCAAAGAAGGACATGTTGTCTATTTGTCTCACCTCATGTAGTCAAGGTCCAGAGCTGTGGGCTCTCCCGTTACTTCTCACTAACAGCTAGCCACAGACACAGGGAGCCTCACACAGCTGTCACAGCAGCACAAACCAAACTTTAGAACATTTTTGAAAATTATACAGCATGTATATGTGTGTTTCTAGGTCAAATGCCCACATTCTCTATAACTACCGTAAAGCAGAGAACATCAGAACTATTTCAATTAGTTTAATTAAAATCTGTAGGCCATGGGCTACCAGATGTGTGGTTCATCACAGATAAATAAATTGTCATCACCATAGACCTATATAGAGGCCAAATCACTGCTAATTTGTGACTTTTTTCCCTTTTAAGAATCATTGTGAAATCTGTATTGACAAAAAGATACCCACGCAATAAGCCACCCTAATACTTTTGTTTAATCACTTCCTCGTATAGCAAACAGCTGCTGTCAATTGCATAACTTAAGTGTGAACATGCACAAATCTCCCAGCAGTTTTCTTTTGTCTTGATGTGATTTGATGTGATTTACTGGGCTTCTCTCTGTGAGAAATTCCACACACGCACACACATGCACACACACATGCACACACACACGCACGCACACATCAAAAGTAATCTGATTAGATTTTCACTCCAGGCAATGATATTGTTATTTACCTCTGAAATGAAATGCATCGAAAGGGTAAATTACAGTGAAATTATGTAGAATGTAGAAGTAAATACGGCTGATGAGTATTTCAGTTGCTAAGAAATAACAGAAATTGATCAACCACACCGCCATTTTAGAGGCGCAACAGCAGAAAGGAAGAGTTTCAGAGTTTATTTTTAAATTACATTTCTCTCCATGCAGTCAGGGTTCAAATGTAGGAAAGGTGCTCATCGTCAACATGAAGCCAATTACCAATTGTCTCTCACACACACACACACACACTCACTCACATGCACGCGCACATGCACACACAACAGATGAATTGCTGACAAAGCAGATGGTGGGTGTACACTTGTCTGCATTCATCGCCTTTGAGGTGAATTGCTATAAAACCATACACACTGTGCTGACATTCACACACAAACAGCATGCGCGCACGCGCGCGCGCGCGCACACACACACACACACACACACACACACACACACACACCTTTGCTGGAACAACAGAAACCATAGCGCACACACTGAGAAGTAATTGAGCCATCGACTGCCACTGTGCGGAGGCCAGAGTGGTCATTCTGTAACAAATCCACCTAGCTATAGCATACACACACACTAGGGCTGCATACAGGTGCACTGCGTATAGCGCGCCTTGTCCTTTATCCTATAACCTCAACAGCACCAGTGTTTGATGCCCTATGCTCTTCCCTGTGGTGACCAAATCAAAGTGGCTTTTCAGTGCAACAGTTCCACACAGGACTCGCGGCGCAGATTCAAAGCGTGATCGATATGCACTGACATTTTGAAGGACCGGAGCTGGCCATGTACTGCAGTAGAGATTAGTATTAGCAAATGTGAAGGAATACATGGATCAGTGGGCCGTAGGAGGTATATATGAAAAGTGAGCATGCTTAAATTGTTCACTTGCCGTGTAATATATGTATACGGATGGTAAGGTTTAAATAAGGTGTTTATTTCAATACAATAACAAACTGCTGTGGTTTATGCTACTTTTTCTCTTCTCTCCCCACTCAACAGACAGGGAAATGTATGTAAATTAAATTCATTTCTCAGCCCGTGACTCGCAAACTGTCCGTCTATTTTCTGTCTGCTAACCTCGTTTCATCTGCTAAACACTGACATGTTTGCCATTCTTCTCTGTGCTACTGTCACTGCACCAGAGGCAGCCACCAGGCAAGCGCACACGTCAAACTAGCTTGTACCAGGCCGCCCGAGCCACGCTGAACTGTGGAATCAGTATTCTGCGTAAGCATCAACAGTTGCCTAATCACCAGCTTACAGCCTGTGTCCCTCCGCCATGCCTTTCTCAAGAAAATCTGGCTTCGCTCCCGTAAGCATTAACTAATATCATATCATCGTCAGTCCAATATATCAGACTGAGGCTGTTTATTGTCCAAAACAAAAGAAAAACAAAATAAAAAAAGAATTGGCCTCTACAATCATTGTGTCTTTAATGATGGAACATATACCGGAAAAGGTTTTTATTTTTTAATTCAAATTCCACTTAAAAGATGTGTTCTGCCTCGCTGCCTGCTTCACTAACAACATTGGATTTGATTGAAAGAATTACAGCAGCGAGAGTACAATGGGATACATTGCCAGCAAATTACCGATAAACGGCATAATATGTCAACTATTCATTTAAAAGGATACATTTTCACTTCTAACGTTTTAACAGTAATATCAGGGTAGCATTGTCTTTTAATCGGCCAAAGAGAGAAGGAAAACAGTGGTGTTTGACCTTGTAATGTTGAATGGAGGCATGTAAGAGCACAGTAAAGCACAAAAGCACTTAAGGTTTGAGTTGCAACACTCCTAATCCTGTGTATGGGATACTCGCTTAGAGGGTGGAGCCATCAATGCTGAAGAAACTGTTGATATTTGAACTCAAAAACACCTTGCCTTCCATGCCGTTGTGTGCTTCCTCAGAAGCTCAGCCCCCACAATGGACACACATTGCCACGGTTAGGACAGTGTTTTGTCTTCCCATTTACAGAACCAGGAATGTTTTTAGTGTGCACACAGAATGGACAGCTAGTAGACCGTGAGGAGATATTCGCTGAATTTGACAATAAGTGCATTAGCTTACCGCTGACTCCAAATGTAAGATGCAGTCCTATTGACTTGACATACCAGTTGAATTGTTGTCAGAAGTCCATCTGGGGAGCCGTACATTGAAACTGTTTGTATTTGCCCATTAAGGGTACACTATCAAAACCCCAAAGGCTTGTTTCATGAAGAGGCAGACTGTTATAGTTATAGTATTTATAAGCGATGAATAGATGCGGAATCTCCATTTATATATGATCATGAAGCGCCATATATACAGTAGATTTTATGTAAGCCATATTAACAAATACTGTAAGAACTCTGGTGGCCTTTACTAAGATATGAGTTACAAAGATATGAGCGTGACAATCAGTGTGTAGGTACTGTATTTCTATTACACTGGATGTTTTTGTTTGTCTAACATTTTTATTAGGGAAAGACTAGGTAAATACAATTACAATTTAATTATTATAAATAACAATACATATTATGAATGTCTTTCTCTCCAACTTTATATTTTCAATTTGACATTCTAAAACTTTAGATTATATATAATATTATGTTCATTAAATTAACATGCAGTAATTAACGTTATTATTTTTAAGTATGCCATTCTTAAATTGAATAATGAATTAAGTGATTTATCAACTATGAAAAAAGAAAAGAAAGAAAATGAATAATTATCCTCCAATTCAATTAACCTCTGTGTTTGAAATGTGGGTGATTCAAAATAATAACTTTGTATAAACTAAAAACAAATATGTTCTTTAAAGACAACTCTTCAATCTAAACAACAAATGACAGTATGTCTCGCTAGTCTCAGCCTCTTCCGTCCAACAGCTCTACTCGGTCCTGAACGTCTGATACTGTACATACTGTATACCCCTGTAAGGTCGACACACGACTCTTCAGACTTTCGGGAGGTAATACTGTCAATTTCCATTGGCTGTTAGCATTGTCATTCACATGTACAGGCTATCCGTAATTTTCCGGTTAATCATTTAAAATGTAAATGTTTTAAGCAATAACCGTAGCCCACATATTTGACAGAATTAACAGACCTGTAAACAGTCATAGCTCTGTTTTTTAGTTTTCCATCGAATTCCTCATTGTACGTCCGACTTGGTTATTTAGTTATGTAGTTGGTCGTCGCGCATGCCAATCAAAATACGTCACTTGTCAAGTAGGCTAGTACTGACACAGTTAGCCAGCACTGTGTCCCAGCCTTTATGTAGCGAGCGTTTGATTCCCTGTCGACTGAGTTAGACAGAGGTCTCGTAGAGCCAGCCTTTACGCACTGTACGTAAAGGCTGGCTCTGCAAGACCTCTGTCTGTCTAACTCAGTCGACGGGGAATCAATTGCTCGCTACTGTGCATCTGTCATATCTGAAGTGCATTGGCTTGCAATATGCCCTGTATTGTAGTCCCGCAGTCCTTAACAGAGACACGGGAGAGGGTCTGAAGCAAATTGGTTAGAGGATGAAAACCTAAGAGAGAAAGACGGTATGGGGGACGGTATCACTGTGGTATTGAGTGACTCAGTCCGTGGCTCATTTCTACATTGCCTTTAATGTTCTGTCTTCTGACTGAGGCAGGGGGATGGAGGAGTGGTTTGGGGCCCCAAGGTTTTTGTTCCTTAGGGCGGGCGGGGGCGGGGCCTTGGAT
>JAODOY010061998.1:0-17204 GCA_025399855.1 Forbesichthys papilliferus
TATGTATGTATGTATGTATGTATGTATGTATGTATGTATGTATGTATGTATGTATGTGTGTGTGTGTATGTATGTGTATGTATGTGTATGTATGTATGTATGTATGTATGTATGTATGTATGTATGTATACTTGTGTGTGTATACATACATATACATACATATACACACACACACACACACACAGTGTATATATATACTGTGTATGTATATTTCTTTTTCTTTCTTTTATACACGTTTTTTATATACATATGTCCCAATTTGCCTTGTCTTCCACTTTAATGTAATCTGATATGTAAAACACTACTTTGGATTACAGTGCCGGGAGACATGTTTCCTTAGGTAAATGCAGAGAGAGAAACGGAAAATGGCAGAGCTGCGGAAGGGGAATAGGTGACGGGGCGAGAGGCTAAAGGCATTCAGCTCGCGTCCATTGTCAGCTCTCTCTCAAAGATATCTGTGATGGGGATGATCTCTGACCCCTGCTCCTCCCACATTATGCAAATTAGCCCACGAAGGAGCAGGGTGAGGCAACCCTCTACGGTTTTCGCTTTGTCTCATGTTTGTGTGTATGAGAGGTTCCTTTTGATCGTTCAGTTTGAGCGTTTCCTTACTTCGGTGTTGCGTTTGTTTGTTTGTGTGCGTGTTTGCCGGTGCCTGGGGCTTCTTAACAGCATGAACTTCCTAGACATTCACACAGATGAAGTGTGGTGGTGGTGTAACTGAGGTTTCTGCCTGTGTTGTTATGGCACTGGTACGCAAGGTAACTTGAAATCCTCACTTAGCCCTCCCAGTTCAGCCCTTAAAAGCGGTCATTGTTCCCGTGCATAAAGGATGGGGGACTTGTAACACTAGATAGGGGCAATGCGCTGAGGTTAACAGACAACGCCCTTTCCCAGACTGTATCCCCTACTGACCATTACTAGTCGTACAAGGTTATAGTTTACGGCGAGCAACCAGATATCCTTGAACTACTCCTATGAAAACAAAGCAAACGCTTATTTACCATTTCTCTCAGTTTGTGTTAACCAATGCCTGGAAACATATGCCCGTCCCTCCCTTTGTCTGCAGCCATAATGAATATATGAGCGTGCTCCATTTGACACCTCAGGAATGGATGTTGCACAGGTGGACTTAATTGTTGTCGCTATTCATAGCACCACCTCCTCTGCTTTTATTCTCCTCCTGAATCACGTTTAAAAGGAAATCATTTGAAAAGTGAATAGTGACCTTCAAAACAAGCAATGCATCCATATGTTACTTTGTTGAGGCAGCTGTATTATTAAATGTTGTTTTGTTTACATATGCTAGCCCATTTGTTCTCTTTTCTCTTCTTTCAAATGTAGCCCACTGTAGCACAGCTTTATAATGGCTGAACATGGTAACTCCCTCTGCTGCAGAATCAGGCAGTGGATTACATGCCTCGTCCAAATGGCTGATTTATTAGATGTGTTTATTTTACATGTCCCTGAGCAGTATTTAGACAATGTAAAATGTCTCTGAAATGGTTCAACTCCACATAATGGTCTTAACTTCCTTTCTAAAGGCAACATACAGATTATTTTTTTAAATATCAGATGGCAATTTATTGGCAAGAATACTTAAAACATCTGATAGATTACCGTGCAAAGACACATTGAGTTTCACCTATCCCCCGTTCATACCATCTGTTTTTCAGTAGAGCTGCAAGTCAATAATAGCATCAGTGATTCTATACATTCAGCTAGGGCTGGACAATATGGCCAAAATGTATATCACTGTATATTTTCAAATTTCTGTCTATACGATATCATTCCGATATCGATATGAACAATGTAAGCCTCAGAAAAATGCATTTGCAAGTTTATGAAATCTCCTATAAAACTAACATTTTAAAAATAAAGGTACAAATAAATGTTTGCCTTTTAGCCTTAATACAAACAAGAAATGTGAAATCACACTCAAAATAAATAAACAAAACTCAACTGTGTCTTCCGGTTAGTACAATATTTACCTATAATTAATGGAGGCTATATTTATGTCCACCAGTAAGGGTTAGTAGCGGTTGTGACGGGCTCTGGAAAGATCTTATGAATTAGACGCAGCCAGCTAGAATGGTAAGCTAGCAGTTTCACAGAAGACGTGTTAGCAGAGGAAGCCGTCATGATACGTAATATTAAGCCTTTCTGTTACATTTGTTGTTGGGTGAGAGAGTTAATTAAATTGTCTGGCATGTGAAAAAAAGCTCACTACTCTTTGGCACTGGCTGCATGTCTAGTGCAATTTATCAATGCACGTAGTTCGCCTCGAATATAATTGACTTCTGCGCCCGTCATTATGCTTGTAGAAATACCGGAAATATGTTTAAAAATAATTTAACCATTATTGAAAACAAATTATATTGCACTGTGTGTGTGTGTGTGTGTGTGTGTGTGTGTGTGTGTGTGTATATATATATTGAATTATTGTCCAGCCATACATTCAGCTATTTTGTTCAATCTATCTTTTCAACACTGGTTTATCACACATGTAGGGGACCATTAGCTGCCTGTAGCCAAAACTCGGCATGACACCGGTGATGGTGATTCAAACCATCTGTTAAATAGATTAAAGAGGGTGCCACTGCATCAAAAGCCTGCATTATATGACCTCATAACACTGTATCCCATATTGCTCACAACATACCCTTTTCTAATAATACCAAAGGCCCACTCCGGATAACTAATTATGTTCAGTCAGCCGCCAAAGCCACATGCTGATGGTTAACCTTCAACAAAGATCAGTGTCACATTTTCCCAATTCAAACTATTTGAGTGGGTGTGCACGGTTTAGGGTTCCCGTGACACAATGCTGACATCATAGAATTGGTAAAACTGTCAGCGCAGTGTGTTATTTATTGCTAGCGTGTCTGCGTATTGGAGGGGATGCCTCTTCAGAGCAGCCGTAAAGTTTCTAACGTGAGAAATGCTGTCTGAGGTACGAGATACGATGCGGCTGTGTGACCGGTGAATTATAGCCTCAAAGCCCCCAGTGCGGAAGATTAGCCGTCCTAACACACTGGGAAATTGAAGTTTGTTTAACTGCGCCGATCAACAGCTATGTGCAGCTGTAGGCATGTACTACTGTTCATATCATGCGAGTTATAAGGCCATACATCTTGAGTGTCCATGTATGCTGCTGCATCTGTGGTGGCCATATTGGAAATGGAGTAGCAGACGATCCCATATTTGTTAATAAGAGGCTGTGCCTTTAGTTATTACACAAAGATCAAATATGATTTGCTTGTTGTCACACATGGGTAGCTCTCAGGGAAGGGCAACACCCTTAAATGTGTAGCTCAAATAGATCTTCTTTATCATCCAATATTAGCACTGATCTTAGGCCAGTGAACAATTGTTTTGGTTTAAACCTCAGAGTACATGAGCATAGAGGGTTCCCTTCCACTCTTCTCCCTGCAGTTTTTGGGCTCACACGTTCCTCTACCCCTCCCCATACAGTTATGTTGCGTTTCAGACATTAACCATGAGCTGATTAGTCATTACGGAGACACTGACAAATCCATGAGTATGTGGAAGTCCTTTTTTTTTTTAAAGCTACAGTGAGGGTAATGCAGACCCCTATAGTTTCCCGTTCATCTATTTGCATGCTCTGAGGGATAGGATCAATCGCACTCTCCAGAATTGCTATTCTTGTGCCTGCAGGCTTAGCAGGGGACTTTTGAAGAAAATGGGACGCCACCTGGCACAATTTAATCCTCCAACTATTTCCAGCATGAAAGTGGTGCAGGCAGCACCCCGTGTATGTCGCCTGCTGGCCAATTTCTGTCAGGTTTGGATTTCACCATCCTCAGCTTCACCTCCAAGAGGAAAAGAACACCCAGTAACCATCGAAACCAGAAGTTGTATACTGTACTCCGTACTGTATGTGTGATGTGTGTATTTTTAGTTTGGCCCGAATAGAGAAGCATCGCTTCCAACTATCTTTTTATAGGCTGTGTTCAATCATACACCCTTTAATCACACCGGGAACTGAAAATGCACATTCTCCGAACGGAGGCTGGAAACATAACCAACGAAGGCACCGTATGCGGTGTTGGGTTACGAGATCGCTGTGCATGTGATGAGGTCTCGGTGCTGGTACAGTGAGACACTAGAGGCGTCACTGCAGCAGGAAGACAGAAGCTCACATGCCACGGTACGCACACCCTAGCTGTCTATCCCCTGATGTGCTACCATGACTCAGGTGAAGGCCTAAAAGTCCCCTTAACCACTTGTTGAGTGTGCTGTCACGGCCTGACCCCAAACACACCGTAACCACGCAGCGGTTATCTTCATTAATGGCCGATCATCAGGCTCCTTTGTTGACGTTTCATAGCCAAACATTTAGCACAAGAGAAACTCAAACCCAAAACAAAATGGCCACAGCACGAAAGCAGCGTGCATTTGTCACGGTCGACAATCGCGTTTTAACCCTAGGGTCACGATGTCCGTGTGACGCGCCAAACATCAGCGGTTGCACGCCGTTGTCATTCACGTGCACGACGTCTTGGTGTGGAGGCAACTGTGACCTTGTTATACACGGCTATCACTGTAATGCTGCAGATTATTCCCACCAGCCCCGGCACTAAAAAGCCAACGTCTGGAAACATTTCCGCAGGCGGCCCGTCCAAGAGAGACACATTTTTACATGACCATGCTTGTGGTTTTTGCCCTTTTAGCCGGAGACAAACTGAGGCCAGATGTGTTGGGAGTCACCCGCCCCGGCCCCCACCCACCCTTTTCCTCCCTCCTCATGCTTCCCTCCCATCTCCCTCCCCTAGTCCCCAACCCCCCTAATCTGGGACTCATTGTGTCTGTAATAAAGCACAGCTGCAGCGATCCTTCGCAGACCCAGCTCAGTTCAGCTGATTACATTGGGGTAAGAGGGCTCTCCTCTTACAGAGCTCAGTCATAAAAGCCTAGCGGTGTTCTGTGATGCCCTGCTCCTCCCCTAGCAGCGATTGTGCTGTGTGTGTGAGAACACAGACATTGTGCGCTTCTGTTTTCCAAGGTGCATTGCGTACCGATCAGCGCTACAGACGTTTGCCCACCCCCCACGTTGTCATTTCCGTGTGTAAACTCCACCAATATGAACGATAATCTCCAATTTCTGCGCAGATGTCTGGTTTTCAGTCCAGGGGCATATGAAAAAGGATCAAATGCGACCTATTTCACTTACATGCTTGAATGGGAAGCCCTTTCAAAATGAACTGCATTATGTCAAGGCAAGCCTCACTATTCAATTCAGTATGTCAATTTGTTGGGTTGAATTGTGTCGCAGTGCTTCGTTTCAGAAGTAAAAATAAGTCGCGCATATGAAAGTGAGGCCCTAACGGAAACAAGTCTGTCTCCTCCAAATGTGCATTGAACCGCTGAGGCTGCGTTTTAAAGATCCAAACTGGATGCACCACTACTCCGGTTTGAACACGAGATCGTTGCGTTGCTCAACACTGCCATTCTCTCTTTATGTAGCTTCAAATGTTTGACTTCTCCAAGCTTTAGAACTATCAGAATCCTAAACAGCCATAATGTGTTATTTTCTTTGTCTGCTGCACCATTAGCACCGCTAGTCTCTGCTATCAGATTGAAAAGAACGTGATTCATTGCAGCCTGGAGATAAAGACATGAATTGCTTTGCACAGATAGATGATCCCATACTATCATCCACATAGGCTGTAACTCAACCACCAATCAAACTTCCCCTCTCTTTTCTCATTGCACTCAGTTGGGTCTTCTTTGAGCGTCAACTTTGCGTGGGGGAGGGTCACGCAGGTTGAAGTAGATTAATGGAGACGCGTTTATATCTAGATCCTAGCTTGGTGTCCTCAGAAACCGCTCTCCAAGGGATTGGATAAGATGACACATACAGAGGGGATTCATACAGATACATTACTTCCTTTTTCTGTTTTGCTGTCTTTAACAACAGCACAAACTCTTTCTTCTGTTTATTGTCATTTTCTTTAAACCCAGGCTAATTGCATTTCAAGCAGAATTTGACATGTATTGATTGAAACGTGCAGTGGCAAATGCCCATACCCTGTATATTGGCAGCAGCCCTAATCCTTCTTTGAACAAGCCTTTTATTTCCAGGGTGGGTTAAAGGAATGTTTTGGCTTTGTCTCCATACCTTTAAGAATAAGCAGTGCGTGCGAATGTGGGTCTTCTCAAACATTTTTGTTTGCTTCGGCTATTCCATGAGCTATGGAGCAGAGCGATTGCGGTGGCAGTTAGACATTTGTGAGTCGTTTCCTTTCCTCAAATAAGTATTTTTGAACGTATGTATTTTTTGTACCACTTTTGATGTTCTGAACAGAATATAAACGGACATTTACAGAGGCAATAACAAAGTGTACACTTAGCACGCCACAAATATACATTTTGGCTTACTGTTTTTGTTTGTGTATACATGGGTAAGTGTGTGTACTTGTTGGTGTTCATTTCATGTCCACGTGATGCAGTGTCTCACTGAATCAGTGTTCTCTTTGGTCCTGCCTGGATCAGCTGTTTCATTTCCCACCAAAGAGGATTCTCTTGCAGCCCTGTCCTTTCACCTCACGCCTTGACTTCTCCCGAGGTAAAGACGGAGTGCAGCAATGCCATTAGCTTAGCTCTGAAGAAACCAGCATAATCATGCAAGCTGGCTTCACGCGCAGCAGAACAACAGCTCATTTTCTGTGGTATGTTCACAGTGAATGCATAACAACAGAAGTGTATATCTGAAGCTTGTTAAATCGCTACATGTTTGCCACTATTTCCAAATGTCTGTCTCAGTGTTCATAGTGATGAATGTAGCATCTGACATAGGAACATTATTGCAACCGTGATAAAGTGGGCCATTTTATGTGGTGTGTGGGGGCAGTACTATAACCTATACAGTGGCTATATATATAGCCCATTTGTACATCTGGCTCAAATTAACTTTGTTTTGTGCATTCAGAGAAACAGATGTGCGTGTGTTTTGGGGGATCGAGAGGAGAGAATAGGAGTGCTAGAAGGTTAACATAATACTGTGTGTGTGTGTGTGTGTGTGTGGTTAGTTTTGTAATTGGATGCATTGGAGCATATCAGTCTTTATGGGCTATTAATTTACATCATATTGATTGACAACAGATTTATGCAAATCAGTCACAAATGTCATTCCTTGTAAAAGGCTTCAGAAAACAATTTCTTCAAACTATTTAACCCTTCTTATTTATCCTATGTAGAGTAAAATAATAAGTTATTGTTGACAGGTGGGAAAGGTGAAATCAAAACAAATTGACCAAAATTGTGTTGTTCTGTCTCCCATTGCCATGAACATAATATTCCGTTGTGTTCTATTCAAGATTAAGTGAAGACCTAAACAAGAAATGTTTTTTCTTATGTAATCATATATCACTGGGGAAGATTGTTCTATTACTTTGCTTGAATCGACTTGGAGAACTGAGGATTGGTATGACAGTGTTAAGCCTGTGGTCTGTAAATATATGGGGCATGTCACATATGTATGATTATGTACCACACACACCCATGTCACGCATAATGCTCATTATTCCCGGTGGCTGGGGCTTGCTATTTGCAGTGTTTAATGAACTGAGTGTCGAACAATAGCGGGGGAGCATGCAATTTGTCCGAATTTAATCACGCCCTAACGTATTGCCCTGTTAATTCTAACAAAATTGATAACGTACAAATAACTTTCAGTCTGGTCCTTACTCAGGAAATGTCTAGGTCTTCAGCCCTTGAATTTGCTTGTTTGATGTTAAAATCTAGCATATCAATTTGTTTTCTTGATTTTTACATTGTGATGTTTCAGGTCATGCTTTGTAAATCTCTATTATCTCATTCTTTATGATCCTAGACTTAGACCTACAGTGCAGCATTTGATACCATTGATCATGACACCCTAATTCATCGGCTTCAGAAATTGGTGGGTCCCTGATAATGTGTTAAATAGGTTTTGAACCTACACCAAAGGAAGGCAGTTTTGCGTCAGTCTTGGAGAACATGTGTTTGAGAAACACAACATTTATTTACTTATTGGGGTTGCACAGGGGAGTTGCCTTGGCCCATTATTATTTTCACTATGCATGCTGACACTCGGTGGTATCATTAAGGAACACAATGGATCTTTCCATAGTTACATGGATGACACAGAACTGTGTGTCTCTACTGAACCAAATGATCATGCAGCTTTAAAATATATTACTGACTGAAGTAATAACTTCTTAAAGTTAAATGAGGACAAAACCGAAATCCTACTTGTCGGCCCTAAAGCAAAATGGGGCATGTTATTGCTTATAATCTAGGAAATCTAACACCCTGGATAAAATGTTACCAGTCTTGGTGTTGGCCTCATACGTTTTATATCTTACATCAACACGGAAGTGAAAATATAATTCTAGATATAGCTAAAGTAAGATCATTTTAAAATAAAGATGCAGTAAAACGTATTCATGCTTTTGTATCTAGCCGACTTGAATACTGTAATTCGCTATTTACCGGCCTCCAAAAAAATATATTGAGATATACAGCCCATTCAAAACTCTGCAGCCAGGCTTTTAAATACTAAGAGGAGAGAACATATTTTTCCAATATTGGCAGATTTGCACTGCCTACCAGTAGCATGCAGAATTTATTTTAACGTCCTTCTCTTTACATATAAGGCGCTACATGGGCAAGGGCTAGGACCAAACTATATCGCTCATACAATGGTCAACTACATACCCTCCAGAACACTAAGGTCATCTGACAGTGGTTTATTAAGTAAGTAAGCAATAAGAACAATAAGAAAATTGGCAATGCAGCTAGGGCTGTCACAATAATTGCAATATTGCAATACCGTGGTGTTGCTAACACAACCGCAGGCCTTTCTTTCATATTATTCCTTTAACCATTTGTATTAACGTATGTAATTTCAATATAGTTATGTATCTTTATCATATTCCTTATGCACCTGTTTTTAAGTTTATTTATTTTTTAATCTGATTCCTTTACCCATTTCTTGTTGTTTCTGTATTTCTTAATTTGTTTATAAGAAGCACAACAGTGGATGTATATTCCCTCTCTGTATTCCCTCACTTTTAACTGCAATTCTGAAAAGTACTACAGAAATTATTAATTATAATTAAAAAAAACAATTTCGTACATGTTTCAATTTATTGTTGTATGTATGTATGTATATGTATGTATGTATGTGTATGTATATGTATATATATTTTATATATATATATATATTTTATATTTTCATTTGGTTTAACTGCTTCACAAACATGTATTTATTGCACTTCCCCATGTATTTGTATTACACTGATAGGTCTGCACATTTAGACTTGGAAATAACATTATTTATTGTACGTTTGTGCAATTCACATGGGTAGGGTTTTTTTAAATGCATGGTGTTAACTCACTTTCTTCCTACTGTAGGTATTGTTTTTGCCTAGGACACAGTTCCTTTGACTTTATTAGTTAGTGACACAAACACTGTCAGACTCTCAAGTCTGGCCAGTATTGATCTTTGGTGAAGCCTTCAGCATGCTCAGTGGGGACTCTAAACACCGTTATTGAACCGAGATGATTGACCGCATAACATGTGTCTACACTTAATTTCCATGTCTTTGCATTCTGCAGGGCCGTTTGGTAGACTCAACGGTAGACGTGGAGTATAGTCAGATATTTGCCGCCACAATATTCTATTTGGTTCACCCAGTTGGATTCTGACCAAGCTTTGCCCTGCTCTCTGGAGAGTGGTTTCATTGTACCTTCATGCACTCACGGATTTCCAGGGAATAGCTGAGGCTGCTGTGAGCAGAACAAGCCTATGTCAGGTGTCTTTCTGCCTAGGTGATAAAAACCTCACAAGGTCCCATGGACGTGGAGAGTCCCCGAGCACCCCGCGATTGGCTCTCTCATACTCCCTTTTTCCTACCCAGGATTTTATAGAGACATTTGGACAGAAATGATCAAGAGAGTGAACTGAGCAATTCTGAAGCCATGGTTTGGAGATCAAAAGGAGCAGCTAATGCTCCATTACAGGTTCCACTCAGGCAGTTTAGCGGCCAGCCCTCATGATCTCTCTGCCTAAGAAAATGAGGCCCGCTCAGCACCCAAGACCCAGCGTTCAGTGTGATCAGCTGATAATGATCTCGACTGCCTCTCCTTTATGCCTGGGTTACCTTTCCAAATGTCATTCAGAAAAGGTGCCTTTGTTTCAGGCTGTATCACACCAGCATAATATTAATAAAGGGGAAAGAGTAAGACAGGTTGACGGCACAAATTGTACAGTGCGTTGACCAAAATTATAATCATAGCTTTTATGAGCAGCACTAATTGACCTGTCTTTCATCACACCTACATTTTAATATATTCTCATTTTAATCAAGCTGCAGCACGGGCCCAGTGTTAAATAGCAGAGGTACTACTATTTAACATACAAATACATTAATATATTGTTTTGAAAATATGACATTTCTAAAAAGAAAAATTCAACACGTACGTTTACAAAAATGTGTAACTAACTACAGTATATTCTAATTCATTTATTTTATTGGTATTTAATTAGTTAATGGTGCACGTTTATTCTTCTGTTTGAGGCCCGTGAGTTAGCTTGTGTAGCTGTTTGCCCCTGGGGCACTAGCGGCTTTCCAATACTGTGGCACGGTGGAGATGGATGCTGTAGGCAGTGGAGCATTTCCTTAAATGTGCTGTACTGTTGGGCTACAAGGAAATGGCTGCTGTGATCTATACAGCACAGCAGAAATGGATGCAGACGCGCAAAATGGCTTATTATTCACAATCTGATTTTACGGAGCCATCTCGGTGTCTCCTGCCACGCCTCTGGCCTTCAACCTTTGGCAGATTGCTTTTCCTTGCCAACATCCTCGTTGTTCTCATTTTTCTATCTTCAATCCCCCCCCCCCCGTCTTGCTCCATCATGAAAGCCAGTGCTGATTGGACAGGCTGCGCAATACCTGCAGTTAAATGGTAAATGAGGAGAGAGCCATTAAAACCCTTTGACCTTTTATGGGAGAACAGGGTGAGGTTAAAGGACTGCTGTTATGAATACGATGTTTAGCACCTATTTCTAATTATGCTTGTAGTGACACATTGCTTCTTGGAGGAAGTACAATTATTGTATTAACGCCATTGCTTACCTACTGAGGTACATTATATGATCTTTCATACAGCTGTAATCTTTGTTTAAATGTTCATTAGCTGTTTGAGTGATGTCAGCATGCTCCTGACAAAAAACCTTACCTGAATGTGATCGGCAGTGTGTTATTGTACAGTGAGACACCATACAATAACGAGCAAGTATTTGATGTCCTAGTAATGTGGTCAGTTTAATACCCTATTTAAGCCTCCGTATCAAACTGCTGGCCTATAGCTCACAGAACAAAATCCCAGCAGCAATGTGCAGATAACTGCTGAAGGATGTAGCTTAACCTTATCAGCTCTTGGCTCCGGCAACAGAGTAATCCACATGATGCTAGCATGCGGTCACTGCACTGGAGAACACAATGTCTTAATTTACCACTGGCCCTAGAATAATTATGATGCACTGTATTTTCAATAAACCAGACACATTTCTGGGAACCATACAGGCCTACTGTATGTTGCGATTATGTGGTTGCTGAAATGCTTTCATCGAATGAGCAGTAATCTTCTCCTTGACTGGATTGTGAGGCTCTCACTGAATAACAGTATAGGGATGTTGAAGGTGTTTGCTGTCAGCAGGGACCGACTGTTTGGTTTAAATCCAGCAGGTGGCCATCAGCCTGTTGTCTATGGAGACGTGACTCCTAGAGGAGGTTAATTTCCGGGTCTGTTTTCAGGCTGAATATAAGAAGGTGTTGCTAATAGAGGTGTTTTGTCTGCATGAATGAAAAGGAAGTGCATGTCTAGCACTGGTTCTTTAACTTGTTACTGAAAAGATTAAACAAATGTATATTATGATTTTTGTATCTGCATTCTTTATCTGAAGTTTAAGCCACTGGTGTGTTTTTTATATAAACATTTTTACACATGTTGGCCAATGTGGGTAGTTGTGATAAGGCCATCTATGCATTTTTCTGGGGCCTCTTCATATCTCTCTAATTGAAGCTGTATTTTAGTAAGGCAGACTGATTCTTCTAATAATATGCAATAGCTGCAAGTTCTGTGGGATTTGGTCAATGCAATCAAGCTATGAAAAATAAAGTAAAGGTACAGTCTGCTATTGCAAGATAAATGTAAGCTAGTACACTTTTTGTCAAATTCACCTAATATCTCCTGGCATTTCGCTAGCTTGCCATTCCCATGTGTTGAAAAAACGGAATATAAACAAAGTGATGAACACCACTCGTATCAAAGCCGCAGCACTACGCTTTGCTTCACAATGTATTTCGACATGTGAGAAGTCGTCGCGGAGGACCGCAGAGCGATATGGTTTTGATTTAAGTTATCAAGAATGTTAGCAAGAACGATAATGAGGGTGGGATGTCACAACCGCGCTGCACCGACCCCAGCATCAGGCCGGCAAGAACCTCAGAATCCAGGCCCTCCCGCGACATCCCGTAGCGCAAAGGACCCGAGACCCCTTGGGCAAGACATCTAACCATAACTTCTCCCAGTGGTTGGTCGCATCTTGCATGGCAGCCACCACCATCGGCGTATGAATGTGTGTGTGAATGGGTGAATGTGAGGCAATACTGTACAGCGCTTTGAGTGGCCGGAAGGTTAAAGAAGTGCTATAGAAATGCAGTCCATTTACTATTTACTACCAGTGTGATTGTTTTATGGCATTGGAATGTTGACAGATTTATAGGCTAGTCCCAATTTCTTTTACATTTATTTGTAGATATTAGATAAATGTTATATTTGTATAGGTTACAAATAAAAATATGAATTTCAGAATACAATGACATAATACATACACATTGCATGGGCCTACACAGGGTCCCCATGCTTGAAAGCCTGAAACGCGCTGACCTGGTCAAGTCGAGAAAATGGAAACTTGAATTAGAGGAAAATATCCTGGAAAAATGATTACAACATTCTCATATTTACCGTTTAGCTTAAAATGAACTACTAAGCTATCATAGCCCCTCAAAACAGAACATTGCTATCTGAAAGGGCTATGTTATGTTTAGAATCACACTAGTTTTGCAAGATGTCCGCGTGTTATTACATGATATGGACTTCTTGTTTGTCATACCAGCTGAATCATTACTGAGAGTTCCGTTAAATTCACTGCTCTGTTGCTATGCACAGAACTAGGATAGTGTAAATTGCAATGAAGCACAAACATTTCACCAAATTAGTCAAATTATTGCAAAGATGTTTGGCCTAAGTTATTCTAAAGACATTATCACATACAACAGCCAATGTATATGACAAATATGTACACTGACAGTTTCTTATTGTTGCCTTTAACACTTGAGAATGTGGATCTTGTATAGTCGTACTGAATTTTCTCCTTTTTTTAAAATTTTTTTTTTTTAAAGCAACCTACAGTGGGAAAGAAGACTATAATGTTAACATAAACGAATTACATATGATGTGCTAACCAATTTACACAGTAAGTGGACAATTACATAAAATACAATGGAGGTCATCGATGTATAAACGAAAATAATATCGACTGTGTATTCGTATAATTGAATAGCTCTGCAATTTAAGGTACAATCACACCAGCATTTAGTGGGCTCTCTTAAATAGGAATGTTGGCTTGGACATTGTAATGGACCAGCCACTTGTATATTCTCATTCCCCACTTTCAAACCAAGCTCCATACAGTACGTGTGAATAAAGCATTTTGTCAGGGGTGTCCCAGCATTTGCCCAAGAGGACTATTTTCCGGGGTCTTTTTTTCTCACTGGCTACTGATGAAACACCTATGCTGAAAATTTCTCAACTGTCAGTGACATAATTTCCTGGAGATGAATGGTGGTAATATTGGATGACCCCACATGACAGTCTTCAGTCTGGTTCACATTTACAGCATGCCTGAGGGCCCGCTAAGTGTGCTCACTTACAGACGTCCTGCAATATTTTCTGTTCCTCTTTTTTTATCTTAGTTCTTCCATCTCAGGCTCTATAGTTCCCACATTCAAGGTTCAAATGAGACATTCTTTATCAGCCCTCTCTTTCTCTCATCCACTGTTTGTTCCTGTCTGAGTTAGTGTTATCATGTGATAAAGCAGACAATAGCAGGGGCACTTTGGAGCAGCTAGGCGGGCTATTTTTTTTGTGCATAGGAGGGGGGGGGGGCTTTTAAACACTGAATAGAATCACTGAGCTGGAGGTAATTTTGGGCCCGGGTGTTGAGCTTTAGCTGGACAGGGGTTTCTGCTGACAGACCTGGTTTTCTTTTTTTATACCCTCTCTACCCCCCCACCACCCCACCCCCCCTCTTTCTTTTTCACAGCAACTCGCTCTGCTGCATCGGCATTTCTGTCCAAACCAAAGGCCTTTATCTTTGTGTCCATGACGACGTGTCTGATAGGGCGTGGCAGCCAAGATCTCTTTAAGACCTTTACCTTAGGGAGCTAATGCATCTCGATACAGATGCCTGGCAGCAGCATTGTGTGTGTGTGTGTGTGTGAGAGAGAGAGAGAGAGAGATGCATGACACATGCTGGACATCCCCATTCATTATCATTGTGTAAACGGTGCTGCCTCGCGGGGTTTGCACCGTGCACGATGGTGACTGTCGCCTGAAGGCCTTTCCCGACGGTGCTCTGATGGCCGGATCTCACACACTGCTACAGAACCAGAGCTTAGCTCGGCAAGAGGGGGCAAACGCTCACCAGGGAAAACACCCCATCCCACCGCATCCATACTACTAACGTGTGCACAACTCAATGCTGCAAGTTGTCCCACATACCAGCGCAATGACTGGTAGAAGCCCTACACCTGCGGTGTCACATGGCAGGTGGTTTATACAGTAAATGAAGGCCTGTCCTTGTTGCTCAGGTCCCTTATGTACAGTGTACCTGCAGGCATTACACACGCATGCGTTATATACTACATTTTAGTTAAATTAGACCTGGAGGATCAAATGATACCATGCCAGACACTCCATAGAAATTAGACAATGGCGTGAGATTTTCTCTTAAATGCAGTAAATGCAAACCTCCAGGAAAGCCAAGCATATTACATATAGTAAGGTTGCATAAACCACAATTGCGTCCCCTCGCTGGCTCATAAAGAGCCTATCATATCCCTTGATAATGGAATATACAAGCAACATGCCAGCAGTCAATCATTTTAACATGTAAGGATATTGTTTGGTTGCACCTTTTGACATTTGATGCAAGAGTCAGTTGTTTTTCAGATGTTACGACCACCAAGTTAAAGACAGTCTTGACATTTGAACTCATCAAAAGACTGTAGTGTTGTGTAGTACAGTCTGGGGTATGTACTGTAACGCAAGATCTCTTTGCTGCGCGCACACAGAATGGACGGCTTGCACATCGTGACCACCAATTTAAAGAACATGATCATTAAAATACCCTAGTCAGTGTGTGTGTGGGGGGAATATCCTCATCCAATTGCATTGTCTTAGTGAGTTTCTCAAATCTATACACATCTGCCTCCCAATTTATTGTGAGCAGAGATCTTTTGACAGCCCTGCGCTCGGCATTCCACCATTGCCTGAGCATCTGCTGTCTTGGGCTGGCTAGGTGAGTGCCTGGAGGCTTTGGAATTACAGACGGCGGGCTTTGACGGACGGCGCCTTTCCTTCAGAGAGTGAAGGTCATCTATCTTTATGGAGGCGGCATTGCCAGGTTCAAACAGACAAAGGAGAGCTAATTGGCCAAGGGTGCTAGATGGTCAATCAGGAGTGTTGCGTGTTAGGTCTTCATTATGAAACTACCTTATAAGCATAACGTTTTTTTTTTGTGTCCATGGTTAGATCAATGGCATTCCCCCAGGTAACACAAGACCATGGTAAAACACGACACTCATTTGTGAATGGTGTGTTACTGTCTAGCAAAGTGCATTCTAGTTGCTGTGCCCCTCTGTTTGGGGTTGATACAGTAGTACAGTGCTGTCCAATGATTTGTTTAGATGAATACATTACACACAGAGTTTTTCCATTCTTTCTCAGGCATATGTTTTTATTGATTGTATCTCTTGCTCTCTCATATTGTCTTTTCCTCCAATATTGCATTTTTCTTTTGAAAACATGTTTATGACATTTTTCTACCACCATGTGACCATTTCATTAAAATAGCTTTTTGCGGTTAGAAATGCAACATTTTTTTTCCCCCTACTGCGTCACACTAGATTCTGCTTTTTCTCACAACTAAAAAAAGAAATGTATAGAATAATAAAGACATCCTTGCAGAGAAGAGCCGTCTCACTTGCTGTTAAAAGCAAGTATTAAATCCTCTCCCCGTCAGCGCTGACATATTTGTTAGTCGAATGTGTTTGCACATTTCTATATGTCTGTGTTTGCCCGCCTGTTACCATTGTCCAAATATACCAGGCAAGAGGTTAAAACGCATGCTTTGCTGCAAGCTGCACTCCACCCTGGCTGGGCCGACACTATGTATGACCAGGACTGCCATAATAAAAAATAAAGAAATATAAAAAAGTATAAAGAAATAAAGAAATGTAGTAATAATGTAATAAATATAAAAATAATTGTATTTTTTTTATTAAAAAAGGCTATTTCTGTATTTTTACATATATTTATTTGTGCATTTCTACATTTAATTATTTAATTATTTTTACAAACATTAATTTATTCTTAAATTAATTAATTCATAAATTATTTTATTTATTTCTGTATTTCTACATTTCCTTTTATTTATTTCCGTATTTCCATGGATGTAAATGTTAAGAAGGTAGGCGGTCCTGCCACAGCTACTACTACCGCCCCTAGCCTAGGTTATAGATCGAAGAAAAAGCTATTGTACTCACACTAAACTAATTAAAATGGTTATTGCCAGAGAGAAGGCATCTGACATATTTGCTTCATGTCGGGTGGCACGTGGCTCTTTGCCTAGGACGCGGTCAACTCGAGCACTACATCCATGGCATGCGACCAGGAATTTGTGTCTAGCGATGTTCCCCAAAACAAAATGTGGCACGGTATACAAAAATGTGTAGGAATTTGAGGAAGTGGTGCAAACTCATCTTTTCCATTGTTTTGAGACTGTGTAGTCTTCAACTCTATTACAGTTTATTACTTCTCAACACTGGATGTTTGGTGTTGCTTTC
>JAODOY010062008.1:0-7500 GCA_025399855.1 Forbesichthys papilliferus
CATCGCCAGAACGTCCTATGAGGTGTCGGAGAGTGAGGATTAGCACCGCACAGCTACCGGCTGGCCACCGCTACACCTGGTCGGTTATGTAGGCCTACATAAAGGATCCATTATATTGATGCAATGACTCGGAGGTCACGGTTAAAGCAATTGTATGACTACATCATATGAAGATAAAACCATTGAGCGCTCTTTACTCCACGCCCTCATGGCCTAACCTTCCATCCCTATTTGCTCTACAAAGCCCCCAGTGCTGGCTCAGCAGAAGACAGCCATGTCCTCAGCAGCAAGCTCAATTCCGTGCCCTGCACAGGTCAATTAAGACACCAATATCAGTGATTTGACTGCAACAGGGAGAAACTTTTCAGACCTAACCTTGCCTATATAATCTGGATTTACTTTAGGAAAAAAGTATGATGAAAACAGTCCTGATATTCTTAAAACCTAGATCGGATTCCTCAACAGTCCATGTAAGGAATTTTTATTTCAGTTCAAACTTCAGTTTCTCTAAGTATTCGGGTTTGATTAATCAGTATCACATTTCTGAATCTTCCTCTTAAATATACACAATAGCATAAGATATGCAGTCGCTATAATGACATCATCACTCATTTGTCATAGTTATGCGTTATCTGAAGTCACATGGCAGATGTAAATGAGCATGATGCATGAGCCTCTGCCCTCTGTCTCGACAAAGAAAGAAGGCCATAATATAGAACGAGTGAATAAATGACATATTATGATATATTATTGCAAACCCACAATCTTGGTGGGAGTTAAACATTCTACTATAGACTATCCTGCCCTACCCACCACCAGTAGCAAACAAAGCATATAGGCTCATGTGAGTGAAAGACATATTTTCACAGAGAAATGCAAACCAGGTACAGTATGTAAAAAAATCTTTATAACAACTTGATGTTCAGCCAAATGGGCCTCTCCTTTGCCTCGCTCTTTGGGAACACACCATGCATATTTATCACCTTCCAGTTTACACACCATGGTGCATTTATTTACAAATGAATTAAATGTCCATCCCAACCTGATTTACACAGCCTCACACAAGCCCTGTAAGTGTGTCTGTGAGACCCCAGAGCCTTTATAACAGATCAAAAAACGTACTTGGCATTTTCTAATCAGCCTGTTACTCCCTGACATTTTCTAACTTTATGTCCGCTACTCATTTACAATGTTTAGGGTCTCAAAGACCCCAACTAGAAAACATTTTAAATGCAATATACAGTATGTATATATATATAATATATGTGTGTATATATATATATATTTACAATATTTACAAGTTGAGTATTGTTGAGTAAACAAGTTTGTTTGAGGTCTCTTACACCTCAAACAAAGACAAGGTAATGTCAATCTGAACAGAACAAGGTCAACGTAGAATGTGGGTGGATTGGGGGGTGGGGGGGGTGGTGGTGTGTGTGTGTGGGGGGGGTGGCTGTGGGAGTTTTATATTACTCAGTGTATTCTTGTTGCAGGAACCCATCAGGTCTTTATATGTATGTTTATAGCATCAGGGTGGGGTAGCTGCATGGTAGTTCATGATATATTACTCCTGTATTATTGGGTTTATTGTTGGTACAGAGTTGGTATAGCAGGATCGTTAAAGATCTTTATTGGCTGCCAAAGGCATCACAGCACTTGCTGAGTCACAACCACATACTGCCCCACTCTGCGCTGTCATAGTAGACAGTGATAGGTTTCATAAGATTCCATAAAACAAATAAACATTTCCAATCTGATTGGGTAATCTTAAAGGAGTTGGGGAATGTGGGCTGGGTTGAAATTAACTCCAAATTAATGCCACTTGATTCAAAATAAGACCTGTGCCTAAAATAAAGAGCAGTCTTTTGTTGTCTGGTAAACATCACCCCATCACCACCACCCCACCTGCATTGTTTTTTCATATGGGATTTTTCCTAGCAGTGTCACGTCGGATATTTATCTGGGTAGATTAGTTTTTTAGGGATTTTATAGTTACCACACAGGTTAAAAACAAGATCACTCGAATGATTACCCCTGAATTATAGCTCCACCACAACTCTACCTTAAATACTTTATTTCCCCTTAATAAGGTAGAACCCCAGTTTGATTTGATGTTATTTAGACATCAAACTCTCTAAAGGCGGGTACATTTATGTTCTAATCATCCTGTGTTTACTTTTCAATCCTACATTGTAACCTGTGATAATGTTTTAGAGCCCAGATCGCTGGGTTCAATTGTATAGTGCCAGCTATAATTGACTCAATTCTCTAATCAATACAGCAAAAGTGAAATTGAAATTTCTCTTTGGGTTAATTTCACTGTTGATTGATTGCCGGTAGTCTGATCTAGAAGAGAAGTAGTGTGTGGCTGAGAACTCACATGTTATTGGACATGAACAGATGCTTCTGTATTGAGCATGAGCACCATCAATTACAGTTTTGATTACTTTAGTTATTTTACTCATCGGAATGGGCATAATCAATTTTCAATTAATCTCCAAATTGGACATAGGGTTCCTGTGCAAATTAACAGTTTTACAAAGCCAATTTCAACTGTAACTGTTTACAACAGTACCATGGATCTGCCATTTAGACATTCCTTGGAGGTTTCATGGGGAGATCGTTATTTATTAGTATTATTTATAATGCATATGCATACACCATGGTTCCATATGCTTTTCTCTCCTGTTTGATGACGTGCGACACTGCCAGTCTAAAGGACTGAGATGTCCTGAGGTGTCAGTGTGGTGACGTGGCAGCTTCATATGCCCAAATAAGAATATCATATATTAAATATTTGTTAGTGTATATAATATACACTATATATATAGTAAGAATATATTATATTATATATAACTGAGTGTGTGTTATCTAACACATTTCCCTCCTGACCACAAAGTAAGATACATATAATAGTATACTCTGTAAACTCCCATCCATCTAAAGCTTTAATTAAATAGACACAATTGCATATGATATTTACTCACTATAATGAAATCCTCACTCATTTGTCATAATAATGTTTAATCTGACATCACAGATGAAATAAGTGTTATGCGTTAGCCTCTGCCCTGTCTCCACCAGTAAAGAAGGCGTAATACAGAACACACACACTGGTATTATGCTTTCTATTCAAGTAGAACGAAAGTCAGGATTGGGTTTATACTTCATCTGGCAGGCTAATGCCCCAGCTCTCACACAGGGTCAATGTTTCCTTATCCTCCCTCCTCAACAGACCTGAAGCTGATGATATATTCAAAACACTCAGTCAGAACAGAACATATTCATATGGTGTACGGCAGGCCTATTCAACTCCGGTCCTGAAGGACCTTTGCATGTTTTAGATCTCTCCCTGCTCCAACACACCTGATTCAAGGTTGTTAGAAGCCCGATAACGACCCGTTCATTTGAATCAGGTGTGTTAAATGTAACTATTGTTGTCATAGGCATAGTGGGAGAACATGAATCAGGTATTCACACTTGCCACCAGCCATATTTCACAATATTTTATTTTAGTATGGTTCATTTCTCAATCCAGATAATTGGACTTTTTTCATCTCCATCATACTGTAGATTAACTCACAACAAAACCAGAGGGGTAAAGAAACAATAAGGTGGAACTTTATGAGGATTCAGACATTAGGTTGTATGTGTGCAATGCTAAATTCTGCATTGTATTAACCTTTTCCCACTTTTAAGCAGCTATGTGCCAAGAGCTGTAAACAAAAATAAATAGTTCAACACACATATATTACCCAAAGTGATGAAAAGCACAACATATGCTATGTGGAAAAGGATCAAGATGGTTTAAAAGCCCAACAGCTAATTCCTAACACGTTGAGACTGTACTGGCGTGCTTGAAACAGGCATAACAACCTGGAACGATATATACAACTCAGTTGAAACAAGAGTGGCTCTGCGCTGTTTAAATGGTGAAATCACATTCCCATTAAGGTCAAGGAGCATGACATCACCAGAACATATGCTTGAATTCCATCTTAGGTCCCCACCGCGCACACACACACATACCCTATTGACAGACACACACAAACACATGCCCTCGTACACATGCTACTGTAGTTTATCATAGAAAATATGGACAGATCAAGCAAAACCTTGAGACTAAAGAAAATGAGAGCAAACATATTGAAAATGGTTACGCACACCGATTGGGGTATTCAACTGGGGTCAATGGTCACGTTTCCCCACCAACATTTTTTAAATAAATAAATAAACACAAAATACATTAAAACATTTTCTTTCTTTATTTCTTCCGAATCAAACCCCGATCTCCCGTGCAGAGAGCGGCCGCTCTACAAGGCAGGCTAAAACCCATAGGCCCTAGCCTGCATCGCCAGAGCGTCCTATGAGGTGTCGGAGAGTGAGGGTTATCTTCACCGCACGGCTACCTGCTGGCCACCGTTACACACACACACACACACACAGTAGTGTCTGATAGTGTCTGTTTATCACTAATGAAATGCGTGTGTGTGTGTGTGTGCGTGCGTGAGTGCGTGTGTGAGCGGGGGGAGTATGCATGAGTATATGTGAAGCTAATAATGACGTATTAGGGAGAAGATAAGACAATGATGCATGTGGCGTGATTAGCCAATCAAGCCTTTTAATTGAATGTTGAGTGTTAATGAGTCTCTGAGATCAGAGAGATGACACTTGATCAGGTCTGTTCTGAGGAGAATGTCCCCCAAAGAAATTATAGAGTGACAACTACAGCTCATATGCACAGATAACCCAGGAACACACATAAAGTCACACATGTAACGCGCACACACACACACACACTGCATATGCACGGATTAATAACATATGGATGCATACTGTAGGTGTTAATTTACGTATTTTCCAATGGGCTCATTAGTGGGTTATTGGCTTAACTGATATACGGCTCCAATTACTGTTCCTTAGAAAGGAGAGAGGTCTCTCTATGTTGTCTAGCATGTAGATTCATTAGCCACCCCTTTGTTACTCTTTAGGCAACAGCCAATCACCACATTTACTGTATAGGAGAGAGCAGGAACCGTGCAAATTACCTAATGTGCTTATAGCATCTACATTCATGTCACATTTATGTCCACTGTAGCTGACATTATGTTTCACCACTACTGTTTGCATCAGTGGGCCATTGTGGGCGAAGGTACCATGATAAGCAAATGCATATAATTGTCCATTTGACCCAGTGTGATTGGGTTGAACTATAACGCTGTGTATCACGTGTAGTTCATCAAATCTTTTCATTGTACTGGAGGAAGAAGGGGGATGTGGCTTATATCACATTTTAATGTTCCATCTGTCATTGTAATTCAGGTGTAATCTGAAATCTGACATGCAACTATAATGTTTTATTTAACTATCTTACCTTTGCATTAGATTTGGCCTGTGGCAAACTGATCAATACTTGCTGTGTGGCAGAACACAACATTCGGGTCAAAGGTGGAGAATGTAACATAATCTTTTTTCGGTTTTTAATCTAAATTTTGTTATGCATTGTTATTACATCACCATAAACCAAGTTTAATAAAAAAAAGAGCGCCCTCAAGCTCACGAACAGTCAATACATATGGTACCTAATGAATAGGATGTTTGGGACTGTAATGAGTGTCTGAATAGAACAGACTAGATATATGGTTATATATCTCTCTCTCTCTCTCTCTCTCTCTCTCTCGCTCTCTCTCTCTCTCTCTCTCTCTCTCTTTCTCTCTCTCACTCTCTCTCTCTCTCCCTATAATGAATCAGACACACACCCAAAACCTGGCTGTCTATGTTCATACCAACCAGCAGAAGCACATTTTGGTGTCATGAATTATGAGAATTCCTGAAGCCCTCCCCACCTATCAAGTGTGGTTGCATTGCAATTAAAGTGGATATGATACATAATGTGCATGATCCCTGGCTTGAATCTTTTCACACAGACACACACACATATACACACACACACAGACAGAGCCATTTCACCATCGCATTCATTCATAATGAGTCTCTACATTGAAATGAGAAGGAAAAAAAGTTCCTATGCTTCCTCCTGCCACCTCATCCCCCCCCCCCCTCTCTATTCCACAACGAGCTGCATCTGTGAAATATTCACCAGCTGAGAGCGTGTGTGTGCAAATCAGATGCTTTGCTTGAAGCAGACTCTGATTCTTGAACACTTCGGTTGCTTTTGTGCTATCTCTGCGACTGTGGTGTGTCTCATAGAATAAGAGTCTCTGTGGCCGTTACGGCTAAATTGTACCTACACTATATTGTACCATGAATTAAACACGATCTTCTAAGCAGAGGGCTGGAACCCTACAAAGGCCCATGGGATGTCATAGAATGAGTTTCAAGTAAACATAAAATTATGTATTGATTTATTTTGCCAGGCACTGTACAGTATGTATTGTGTTTGAATAACATGTTATAGTCATATCGTGTTGGAGCAGTGAGAGATCTAAAACATGCAGGGTGCGGCCCTCCAGGACCGGAGTTGAATAGCCCTGCAGTATTGTATGGGCATCTGAGACTGACTTGCGGTTACAGGGAATGCAGAGGTTTTTGGGTTGGTTTGATATCTTAATTACTGCAATCAATTAACAAATCCCTGGTTTATTTTAGATTACCATAATTGATTAACATTAGGGCTAATTGCAAATGCTGTATGTTAAGTGGAATTTCCCATTTCAGTTATAATGATTATATCAGGGGATTTACAGTAAAGTGGAACATAGCGAATAATGAAGTATCCTTTATGGACTTGACTCAAGGGGACCGACAGCCCTGGGCCAGGACTTTGAGTCAGTTATACCTCATGCTACCACGATAAGGAAAATAATGTCTGTTTGTTGGCGCTCAGCCAGACTGGGGCTATAGGAGAGCTCTCAATTTGCATACATTTAAATGCACACATTCCCCTCTTTCCATTCCCCTGTTTAATGGGGTTTCAGAACGGCTGCTAAGGGTGAGGGGCGTTTAATGAACACCTTGTGGGCACAAACAATGTGTGGGCGTGCGAGCGTTCATGTGACTGTTTTCCAGATATAAACGCACGCATGCGAGATAGAAAAAGATTAAGAATAACATTTAAATTGAGTTTCATCTAGTTAACTTGATATGGATAATGTGTTTTCTTAATCCTAAAAATCCCCATCTATACCACAATATAAGAGCATATAGGCCATACAGGAGATGGCAGAGAGTGTGTGAAATAGGCGTAAGAGAGAAGGGAACTACAGACGTGTAATTTACATGTTGAAGGACATAAGGCAGAATGATAAGACACACGTTTGCATGTGCGGGTACGGCTAGGTCTTGAGAAACCGCATGATGTGTGTGTGAGTGTGCGTCGGCGTGTGCGTGTGCGTGCGTGTGTGGTAGATGTGTGGGGGAGTCGTGGATAAGACATGGGTGGACAGGCCTGATGAACGGAGCATTCACGTGTGACAGCCCCGAGATGTCAGGCTTTTCTCTCCTCCATCAACACCCCCTCTTGTGGCTACCCATCCCCCT
>JAODOY010062008.1:12500-17204 GCA_025399855.1 Forbesichthys papilliferus
CTACCTCAGGTAGTACATGTTTATGAAGACCGCTGGTGCTAGGTGTCAACAGCTCTGTTTGCTTGGTCGGTGACAAGGCAGGAAAGAAGCGATAGCGTTCCAGTAATAGATGAAGGATGAGAGTGGAGATGGAAGAACGGATTATCTGCTTTTCTTTTCAATTATATTGATCTGTTTGTGTTTTCCGAGGGGTGAATTACTTTGTTGGCCACAGGCCCACCAGAACTGCTGAAGATGTGGATCAGATGTTGCCGCCATGTTGGTGCAAAGGCTGGACTCAAATTAGGGTGCATTATGTTCTGTAGGTCAACCACTAACATCAGCTGTTGTTGTTGAAGTTATAGAATTGTGTAATTGGAGGAAAACCAACATTGACTTGAGGATCCAGTTATACTACTCATTGTGTAAAACAAATAAATAATAAATGATATGATATGATATGATGACACGATGCATTTAATTGAACTAATTATATAGTAATAATATGCACATATATTTTATTATTAGTTTCCAATACCATTATGCAGTAAGGGTAACATCAGCTATCTGATATTGCCATCCTGTGGTCATTTCTGAGTACTGCATTTGACATTTTGAGTGGCATTGCTGAAATAACTAATGTACATGCACTGCAAAATCAAATATCCACAATACATTAATCAAACCCAGCTATACAAATGTTTTATTGCATGAATTACACAGTATGGCACTGAGAAGACAAATAGATTACCCAGAATATATTGCTTGTTATTGAATTGAATGTGATTAAACCCTAGACCTATCTTACAAATACTGTACTTCCCAAATATCAAAAGTATCCCTCCTTGGAAATGTGATTAAAACCACTCACTCAACATATAATACTGAGGTCAGTGCAGAGTAATAGAAAAGTAACTTGCAAGTATTTTGACATTCATCTATAACAAATAGCTCTAACCTAACAGAGCAAATTACATGGTTTAAATTGAGGTTTTCCTCTCATTATATACCCAAAAACATTCATGCTAAAATATTGGCCTATATGTTTTATTCTAAAAGGCACTTATGAATACTGTTGGGCCTCTGATTTTGCCAGATGGAGAATAGGAGAAATGCACATAGGCTAATGTCAACTTTTGGAATAGGAAGTACACGCTGTATATAAATATACACATGCATTTCTTTGGTATCATATCTTAGAAATATTCAGTTGTTTAGTATATTCTGTTGTGTATGTAAATGTAGGAAAATCTAATGTTTACTTCTAAAAGCAACACGTTAGGATATGTATGTTTCTAATTGTAGATTAGCAACTCGTGCACACATTGCAATACACACCCCAACTAAATATTTTATGTGAGAACAAAAATCACACTCCAAACGTTTTGATAGGGGCACCGTACTGCTGTCCTGTAGCATGTCTAACACACGGACACACAAACGTACATCCACAGGCATAGACGTGCACATCCACACACAACTACATGTCAGTGCTGCTTTGCATTGTAATGATACCTCCTAATCTGCATAGTGTATATTGCTCATTGTCCATAAATCTGTGGAATCTCCTAAATTCAACATATTTTCCTAAACCTTATAAATAAAATCTTAATAACACACAAAGTAATGCAACAAATACCTGAAGATAGTATGGTGAAGTATGACAGATATAGAGAAAATAGTTGCAATATAAATACAATAGAGCAAAAGTTACAGTTTTGTAACAGTGGTAACTCCCATTCTCGACACTAATTAGTACAGTATGTGTTAAGAAAAAGAGAAAATGTGAGAAAACAAAAAACAAACTAATATCTAGCTATATCTTGAATGGCATGGCACTGGTGGGGAGGGAATATAAAATGACACCATGGTGGACAAACATAAAGGTAAGATTTTATAGCACCTGACTTACACAAACAATCCTTTCAAAATGGACGCCAGTTTACTGTTGAGGGGAGGGTTTTGGGCCAGAAGCCTACTCAGTGCAGTGCCAGTAAACTAGGTGCCATTCGTTAGAGACACGCTGTGATGTCATGTTAGTTAGAGTTCTGCACGGAGCAAAGGGAAGCTTGGTCTCGTGGCTTTGGTCTCGTGTGTGTGTGTGTGTGTGTGTGTGTGTGTGTTTGTGTTTGTGTTCTACGTCCGTGACCCTTTGAGCTGTGGTTCTTCTGCAATCCATACCTCTGTTTTTCTCCACTGACACATGCAGGGAAATAGCACCATCCTTTGTTAAAGAAAAACAAGTCCTATGTCCTCTTCATGCACACCTGACAGCGGCCTATGTGAGTTTCCAGATTCCCAGCCTTTAGCGTGGTCGGCACAGGTTTCCTGGGATGACGGTGAAGAAAACAACATCAAGTCCAATTCGTCAGAGAGCAATTTCGTGTTCATAAACAAGTAAACAGCTGGACATTGCTGAACCAATCGGTTTGATCGCCTCATCTAACTGCCACCGTTTTGAACTTGAAAGTCATCTCACTACCCCCCAACCCCGATTGGACCGCCAGCAGGGTGGCTGTGCTATCACTAATGCGAACAGGGTTTCCAGACTATAATCTCAGGGAAATAAATTGAGCTGAGAGCAAACGACGGGCGGAGCCTAGTGTTTCTTGGCTAGAGGGGACGGAATACTGGGGGGGGTGGAAGTGGGTCATTAACTGATTCATCAGAGGTTTATAGCATTTATCAGAGGTTTATAGCAGTATATCTCTTTGATAGCAGTATAGTAGCTGAACCGTCACACCTTGTGACCACGCAGTCAGAGGAAAGACTATTAGTTGTACTGGTGTGTGTGTGTGTGTGTGTGTGTGTGCTCGCTCGTGTGTGCGCGCGTGTGTGTGGTGTGTGTGCGTGTTACCTAAACATCTCACTGTCGTCGATGGTGGCCAGCCAGAAGCTGTAGATGTTGTTGTAGTAGTTGCATGTTCCTCGGCCATGACACTCAATGAAGGGGGCGCTGCGGAACTCCTCTAAGCAGGAACCAGGGGAGGCTAGGGCTTGTCCCGAGCCCTCCGCACCCGCACTGGTGTGCTGCACTCGCGCACACAAACACACACACACACACACATGCACACGCACAAACATGTAGACACACACACACACACACGCACAAAAACACACACACACGCATACACACATGCACACACACACGCATACACACATGCACGCAAACGCATGCACAAAGACACGCACACACAAACATGCACGCACACATATATGAGTTCGTCAACGTGCGTCATGATAGCGCACAACCACCTCAAAGACCAGCTGCACTAAAATATTGAACATGTACTGAATATCTACTGCAGGCATTTTACATCCCATGCACGTATTCATCACGCATTCATGTGTCCGCCCGCAGCAGCAGAACTAGCAGCTCCATCTCTCACCATGACGAAGGAGTAGCCGATCCACATAGAGTCCCATCCTCGAGGGCATGAGGGGATCTGGATAGACTGGCTGTGTACTGCTATTACCATAGCTGGGGCTTCACACACAGCACACCTGCATGGACACACACACACACACACACACACACACACACACACAGCACAGTAATGTAAAATAACTGTCGCTACCAGTAGGCTGCTCTACACACCATGCGTCGGCATGGCCAAACTACGAGTTAACAATGTGGCAACTGTCGCGGTACGCAAGACTGGCTGTGAATTATGATAATTGAGGTGCCTAAAATAGATTTCTAAAAAAGATATTGACGCTCAAAGTGTGAATATCTAAATATCTAAAGTAGCTTACTTCCTAGTAGGCCTAGTAGGCTATCTTCCTTGGACACTAGTTTTTTTTCCACATCACGCAGACATGTGTAGGTAGGCTACCATGACAACTAGTCTCTAAATTGAAAGAAGGGCGAAAATCCGTCGTAGGTGAAAATCGTCTGATTCCGATCACCAGTCGATCAATTGGTGCATCTCTACTATAGAGCTTGTAGGGTGGCTAAAAACGGCATGGGATACCTGGTCAATCTGGCGACCCCGTCTGGACATGCAACGCAACTGCACTTATATCCAATGGTTTTTGAAAGCTATGGAGTAGTTGTGTAACTGGTTGTTGTGCATGTCAATCAAAATGCCTCTCTTGTCTAGTAGGCGGGTCTTGACACAGTTAGCGCCAAGGCCTGTGTCCTAGATTTATGCAAGTAAAGGCTATTTCCTGTGTGCCAGTATATTTCCTAACCACCTTTTCCATGAAATCCAAGCAGTCTGCTTTTCAGCTTCAACGAGGCTGCGAAAGGCCAATGTCAGTAATAACAGCAAAGAAATATATATATATATATATATATATATTTTCCAATGCGGCGTTAACATCAAAGTTACCAGAGATCATCCAAGTTTAGTTTAAAGACCACTTTCAAACTTTTCCTTGTGATTTGTTGAAAGACAGACTCACCTGCTAATGAAGGGTTTGATTCTTTCAGCAGTAATAGGTTCCATGCTCATGGGCATAGGCTCGGGGGAGGTGAGCCAATAGGAGTAGTCGTTGCGGGAGGCAAAGTTACACACGTTGTTGATGTCACAGAACAGGAAAGGCATGGGGCTGAACTTCCTCAAACAGCTTCCTGCTGTACCTGAACCACGGAGACGCAAAGGTGTTTAACAGCTTTAGTCTCTCTCTCTCTCTCTTTCTCTCTCTCTCTCTCTCTCTCTCTCTCTATCTCTCTCTCTCTCTCTCTCTCTCTCTATCTCTCTCTCTCTCCTTACCTAAGTC
>JAODOY010062019.1:0-17203 GCA_025399855.1 Forbesichthys papilliferus
TGCTGAAGACAAGCAGACTAAGGACATGGAATACTGGAACCATGTCCTGTGGTCTGATGAGACCAAGATCAACTTATACATATATGTATATACTGTATGTGTATGTATATATATATGTATATATATATATATATATATATATATACTGGGTGAGAATAGCAGCTACTTGACTCTTTACACCAACAAATAGACACTGTGTTACGTGGTTACAGTAGCGCCGTGCATCATTGGCTAAACGTGCCACGGCTGGTGCACATAATTTAATTGCGTCATGCAATTAGAGAAAAAACCCTCATGTAAACAAAGAAGATAACGGCACAATCTGACTTCAAAGAAAATAGAATACGGTGCACAAGATGATGTAACAAGTCAAATCTCCATCTTCTCTGTAAATATTAACACTGGCAAAAGTGATTCTAAATATCTTCACCCTGTAAGGAGTTTTGCAAAAACGCAGTCTTCAGTGATCTTTAATTTGCATGCCAAAAAAAAAAAAAAAAGCGAAGTTTTTAAAAGTATCTGGGTATGTGTGGAATAGGCGTAAATCCCTTTTAAACCATTTGCCTGGTGCTAAACTAGCAAAACTGGATTTGTAAACGCCCTAATTTGATTTTGATCTAAATAAAATAGGGCCCATTGACTACCTCTCACAAGCGCATAAGTAATTTGATATCACAGTCTGTCTAACCCATCCACTCATACTGTACACACTTGGAACACTTTACATTTAATCTGTCTCTCCCTCTTGGCAAATCTTCTGAAGACACACATAACTTTTCACTGTGTCAAACTAGCGTTGTTCCTTTACTATTACTGTGTATTCATCTTATCATTCTCTAAAACGGCCCTAAATCAAAAACTGGTGATATTCATCTAAATATATTGTTACATTAACTTTATTACTTTACTATATTACATAGAGCATTTCCATTGGTGGGCACCTCCGATTCACCCGGCTGGTGATGAAAAAGTCAGAAGTGGCTAATTCAGCAGCATACAGTATACAGGAAACAGGAAGTTATTTTCTGATTTGTGAGGAAACAGATGCTTTGCCGACCATTTCCCTCTATTTTTAGTATCACAGGGCATGTGTAATTATGTTTTTGATGTTTAAGACATTATGATTACTGGTGAGAATTTCAAAATGTTATTAGAATAGAAGTAAAAATTAGAATAAAGAGATAAAAATAAGGGAACCGAAAACAATTAAAGTTGGCAAATAAAATACATTAAAATAATAAATAACCATCCATCCATCCATCTTCTCCCGCTTATCCAGAGTCGGGTCGCGGGGGCAGCAGCTCCAGCAGGGAACCCGAAACCTCCCTTTCCCGAGCCACATTGGAAAGCTCTGACTGGGGGATCCCGAGCCGTTCCCAGGCCAGTGTAGAGATAAAATCTCTCCACCTAGTCCTGGGTCTTCCCCGAGGCCTCCTCCCAGCTGGACGTGCCTATAAATAACCATGTTGAAACTATTTTTAAAAGCTAACTGTAATGGGACGGTGGGGGTGCAGAAGACAGGACAATATCTTTAACATGCGTTCTCACAGTGTAACCACGAGCTAAGCAATGCTCAAACAATCACGAACACAGACGCAATGTACGATGCCACAGATAAGGCGGCAGCAGGTGGTAGTGATTGAGATCACCGGCAGGTGTGGCAGGGAGTGGCAGGGGAAGGTCTGTGCCTAATACGCCGCCGAGTCGTCCCGGATGTTACGCTAACCAAAAACATTTTCAACTGTTGAAATGATCAGTGGATTCTATTGAACGTAGTGATAAGGCACAGGCTTTCCATCATTTTGGTGAAGCAGCTTGGAAGGCACAGTCAGCCCTTGTTTTGTAATGTGTATGTGGGACAACTAGAAGATTGTTGTCTGACATAAAAGCTTGTTTTGTATACTGTGGTGTTTGTCCACACGGTGGCCCAGTGGATAGCAATGTGGCCTCATAGCAAGAAGGGTTCGAATGCTGGTCGCCCCGGCCTTGCTGTGTGGAGTTTGCGTGTCTGCGTGGGTTTCCACTCTTTCCTGTCAGTGCCGTTGACCGGAGACACTGGCATATATCTGTAGATGGTGTTCCCCGGGTGCTACTGCTCCTTTGAGGGTAGTTTCAATACAGAGAACAAATTTCGCAACATGTATTTGACAATAAAAGTACCTCTTCACATGGTTTTATCAGGATACTGGTAACACTGTGGGTCCTCTAGCACCACTTGATGTAAATGCCTTATTGCATTAACACTGTATTCATGAATGAATGAAGTAAAACCTCCGTTTCTCTGTCAGAGGACAGACGCCAGCGGAGTCTGACTACCAGCTGCTGGAGATTGCACGTCGGTTGGAAATGTACGGTGTTCGCCCACACCCTGCCAAGGACCGCGAGGGCACTAAACTAAGCTTGGCTGTGGCACACACTGGCGTGCTGGTATTTCAGGTACATTCTAAAATGCATGTTCCTGTACAGTACTGTAAGTAAATGTGAAATCCGGTTGGTTAGTTAAGCAAAATTCTTATTTTTAAGTGACCTGAGGACATCCATTTTAGCCTGGAGAACATGATGGCTGTTTTTTTCCTAGACTAATTACAATGTTGACCTGGCACACTGGAAGTAAACGGGTATGTCAGGTGTCATGGCATGGGTAACTTACACATATGTGAGAGCACCATTAATGCAGAAGGAAGGAGTATACACTATACACATTTTATAGCAAGCAGTAAGTGTTAGAGTGAGAGTGTTATATCTGCAGTCCTGACCTTGCTTTGCTTACTGAGTAAGTGGTGCATCATGAACCACAAAATATAGCAATGAAAGCTTCAAACAATATGTGCACTTGAATACCTAAATAATTGTAGAAAGAGTGGGCTATTCTACTTGCTAAATGTTAATGATCACAATTGAAATAGGTAACTTATACATCTATGAGGGCATCATTAATACAGATGGAATATATTTTGTTGCAATCTATGCTGCCGTTCAGATGTGGACTTTTCCAGTAGTACAATACAAATAGCAACTAAGTCGTTCTTAGAGAGTTGGGATGCTAGATTTGCCTGTCTGCAGTCCTGACCTGTTGCTGTATGAGAAAGTGTTGTTCATCATGAAGCAAAACATATGGCAATGAACAATTGTACACAGTTGTGAAGACATAGAATAGAATATAGGGGAGCAATTATTCTAGATAAACTTCATAAACTGGTGTTGTCTTTTTTGGTGTGTTTTCTTGTAATAATTATAACTGTAGATTATGGAAAATTATAATAATAAACTCATAAAATAACTGTTAATATTTACAAAATATCTATAGACAAAAAGATGGATTATAGCCAAACCTAGATATTTAATATATACATATGGATGGAATATGTCCTTTCCTCTATGAACTGATTTACCAGGAAAAAAAAGGTTTTATAAAAAAATGAGCTGTTAACCAGATTACCTTGTTAATGACTTGCAGGCCTACACAAAGATCAATGCCTTCAACTGGTCCAAGATTCGCAAGCTCAGCTTTAAGCGCAGAAAGTTTCTGATCAAGCTGAGAGCAGACCCCACTGTAAGTTTGCTGTGGTTTATCTCTGGAATTAAAACAGTTGTTTTCATCTTAAACAATGGTCGCAAAGATTCACCATTATATGCTGTATAAATACATAACACAAATACACCAATCAATCAGTTGGTTTTGATTCAAGGTCACATACAGATCGGTAGCCAATCAGGGAACCCTGTTTATTGGCTCCTTATCTTCCTTAGGTACCTTCTTCTTGGATTCTGGCACAATTTTCTTTCTTTCTTTCTTTCTTTCTTTCAATTTGCTGCTATTTTAAAATGCCCGATATTTTCGTTGCGTTGCGGTAGAAAATCCGGCAGGTTCTCTCTTCGTGACACTACACGGTTTGAGGTACACTCTATAATGTCCAGAAATGCTTAACTCATCCACCAGGTGGTGCAAAAAAAACATTATAGATTAGTAGGTTGTTGCACTGTACAGTACATTTATCGTCTCTTGTAGTAATAATTTGGTTAATTTTGAGCAACGATTAACAAAGGTGTGTGGTTGAGGCTAGCATTGAACTTACATTGTACTATGCATCGTTGAATTAACATCCAAAGTACAACTGTTTTCCAAAAGTGCCGAACTAGGTTAGTACGACAATGGTTTGAACTATGTTGGTTTAAACCACCGTAGTTCGAACTACAATGTTTCCAGATGTGTTCGGTCTGACTTTTACAGCGGGAAACTTGCAAAAACACACAATCTTTGTCATGTTACGCCTGAATTCAATAGCCTAGGGCAATTGTGATTATATGAAATTATAAATTATCTAGGTTATTCATACGTGTTTATAAGATTCAATAGGCTATAACAACAACCATAACAATAATAAAAAATATGAGTAGGCCTATTCATATAGACTAATATCAGAAACGATAACAGTAAAATAAAACAATAAAAATAATCTAATCATAATAATAAAGAACTATAATGAATTTTGAGTTAGATGTAAATATAATTCAAGACAGTACAGTGGTTTGTATCTATGTCTTTCAACATGAAGGTTGTGAATTCAAACCCTGCTCTTGGCATGATAAACTCCTATTTTTTAGTTCTAGAAGGAGTTTCAACTATTAGAAATACATTGCATTCAGTACAAATTCTTTTTGTAGCCTAAACATTTATACTATTCATACTTTAAATATGTAGCCTATATGGCCGAAATTATTTAAAGCAGCATATCAGTGGCTCAATTGGATCCGTGTGGGATAGTGATCGACAGTCTCTCTCAATAACGCAGGTTCAAAACACTATAGGGATGAGTAGCTTTTTTAATAGCGGCAACAAAAGCATTGCTAGATTAAGACATAATAACAGACATATTCTGTAGCCGAGATAAAGGGAGTTATGTGTTTTCATCTGTTTTAATACTATAACTGAACTATAGCCTATAGTCAATTGTAAGCATAGGCTACAAGTTCTACTCCTGTAGGCCTATTGAGACATTTTCAAAACACTTAGGTCTACTTTCCGTTTTCGACAGTAAACAAAAACAACACCTCCAGAGCTGTAGTTCGAACGACACAATTGAATGACAGTGTTACGAACATTCGTTGGAACTATGGTTTTGGGAAACACCTATGTCGTTCAACGATGCATCGTACTACGTAAGTCACCAACGTAGTTTCCTCCATAGTTCAGACTATGGTTTTGGGAAACACTTGCATGGCAACTGTGTAGTTCCAAACATGTAAGTTGCTAACAAAGTTAGCAACAATGTTTTTGGTAAACGCACCCCAGGTTTTTCATGGTCGAACTGCAAAGTTACAAACAAATTCAAATTTGGACCAAAACAGCAGACGAATCGGGGGCTTTGAACATTGTGATCTCCAGTAGACAGTGGCTAATTGTTTGGGATTGTTGGGATTGGGCTAATTTGCCCAATCCCAACCTTCAATATATCACATGTGCTTGATAGGCCATTACAGTAATTAGCATGATAAAATTATCTTAAAGGAAAAGGTTTGCTGTCCGATCACAGTATAGCCTAGCAGCCTCTTAGCCTGTATTTAGCGCAGGATATATTTTTTTGATGGGGGGATGAAAGTGTGAGAAAAAATTTCCCAACTTTTAAGCCTGTACAACGTTACACGTGGTTATGACAGACATGGCTCTACACTGGTAAACATGCCTACATAGTCACTGGTCAGTGGTCAACAACACACACCGTTGTATAACTTCCTATTAAAAAATAGTAGTTTTAGTATTAATTATCTTAATAATAGGCAAGTAATAATAATAACAATAGTAATAATAATATTCTAATACATATTAGTAGCCTAACAGTGAAAACGGGAAGGTAAATAACCTACATACAGTAAATAATCAATAAAAAATGTTATCAATAAAAGAATAAAAACACAACACTGAAAGCAACAGACAGTTCTGAAAACAACAATAAATAGTTTAAATCTGCTCCAGCGATTAGGCTAAGAATGCAGGCCATCACATTATATTATGGAGAGGCATTTCCACAACCAGGTCGCAAGGTATGCTTTGCACGGTTCCCAACCCCCAACATATGTGCTTTACAGTAATTAGCATGATAAAACTGACTTAAGGGAAACTATTTGCTGTCTGATAGCAATAGCCTATAGCCTAGTAGCCTTATAGCCAGTTCAGGTCATACAATAAACAAAATAGTAAAACCACGACTGCATATAGCCTAGGCCTATACCTTAAACAATTGTGTGTTTACAACAGCTAAAAATTTGTTGGTTGTATATTAGCCATTTTAATGTAATTTAACGAAAATATGTATTGTGATTAAAAAATGCATTTTCCCCAATACGCTTGATAATTTCCCTGCGCATAGGATTGTACGTTAATCATTCTTGGAAGGGGCATATTTCAGAGTGGAACATTTTCCTCATACTTTTGTCCTCCTCACCATTAAATGATGTCCTGCATCACTGACAAAAGGATAAACGAAAATGTTTTGTCATTTAAAATTTTTAATCAAACTTAATCATAAAATATGATATGATGACATATGACAAGAATGTTAATAGATTATTTTGATTCGTTGGTGCACATTTGAGCACCCAAAACAAACATTTGTGCATCTATATGTTACGTGTTATTAAGGTTTAGTTTATGTCAAAAGATTACGTCCTCATCGTCCTCCCGTGTGTTGCTCAAAGGCTTAACATGTACATTTAAACTTGTTATTTCTCTAAAACCGTTTTAAAAATTCTTATTTTGCATGCACAAATGTACACAAATAAATATTAACACATTTAATCACATTCTTGACATATAGGGTGCCAATTTGATGATGTAATCCATATAATAATAATAACTACCATTTACATTAAATGATTATCATTTAGAAACCTATAATGGTAATGCAGCCAAACATTATTCAGATTAAACTGTATTGTCATTGCACAGAATATAAGAATTTTGAGAACGACACATAGTTTTGCATCTGACAGCAAGTACGCCAGGGTTGAGTAAGCACTAATTTACTTACAGTGAATGAAAATTAATACATGGGAGCCTCTAGCGTTCAATAATAATTACTACATGCTGAAACGTCTTGTTCAGTCTGAGCACCGCGCGGCACCGCATGGCCACGGAAAATCTGCCAATGCACCTCGGACAAAAAGAATCAGCAGATCTGTAGCTATGTGTGTGTCTTCCAACAGAACACCCACCACGACACACTGGAGTTTGCCATGGCTAGCAGAAACTGCTGTAAGGTCTTCTGGAAAGTCTGTGTGGAGTACCACGCCTTCTTCCGGCTGTTTGAGGAGCCCAGGTCAAAACCCAAGCCTGTTCTTTTCACCAGGGGGTCTTCATTCAGGTTTAGGTAAAAGTTTATTTTTTTTCCTTCTAAAATTTGAAATTAGATATTTATATTGTGTGTCTCAATATCCTTGTGTTTTTTGTAAAAATAAATATTTATTTAATATTTTCTCTGTTATGTCTGAAGTGGCCGAACACAGAAACAGATCATGGATTATGTGAAAGACTCAGAGTTCAAGAAAGTTCCATTTGAAAGGTAAAACCTATACTATGAATGACTATCTGGATGTCAAGATGATGATGAGATGAGATGAGAAGTGTTTCTTATAGTGAACACATTTCTCTTGTGTGGTAATACCCATGCAGTTGACAGACACCGGCTAGTTGACATTTGATTCAACCATGATCACCAATCTAGTTACGAAGCCAAATGTTACGTCGCATATTTGGGCCCATTTCGGATTTGAGGCAAACGACAGGAGGCAGCTGGTTAATTTAGACGTGGCAAAATGTGGCATTTGTTGGAAAAAAATATCGGTCCTGCGGGTAGGGTTGTTAAGAAAATGTCCTTGCGTTGATAAAGGGTGCCCCAATACTGCGGTCTGCGGTATTATCGACATTTTTTTGTTTTTGTTTTGAATGGTCAAGTTCGTTGCGCAGAGCTTCCGAAATAGTGTGATTCTGGGTCATTTATAGACAACATGATCTCAGTCCACGGTGAGACAATTGTGCAACATCATAGGCTTTCTACCAGTTTAGTAGGCCTATTAGTTATCAAGTGTAACTTTGTTCGTCAGATGTTGGGCCAAAATATCAGATGGGAATTATGACTAATTAATTAAATTAAGCATATTAAATAAAGCATATTAAATAGCGTAAGATCAAAAGCCTATGGCGCGCCAAGTGTAGCCTACGGTACACCGCTTTGATTTAGGTAGCATGTAGACAGAAAGACGTGATGCGGTGATGGCAGAGTTTTGGTTTAACAACCCGAAACATTAGGGGACAACATATTCCATTTTCTTTCCCACACGAAATGCAGATATGTCCCAAAAGAATCACTCGAGTTTGTCTGCGATGCACAATGCGCTTCCCAGACTAAGTACACAGCACTTAACTAAACTGTAGTACTGTAGTAAAGTACTGTAAAGCATAACGTCTGACTGTCATAAATACATACACTCACAAATGCTACAACCATGGATATATTACCGTATTGGTCAGAATATAAGACAGTGTTTTTTTTCTTTAAATGCATCTTAAAAAGTAACGTCGTCTTATATTCGGGGTCTAGACAAATGACGTACATTACTTGTAAGATAGTTTTTGCACTCATCTACCGTGCTTCGCTACTAGTATACAGATGCATAAAATATGGAAAGACACAGCGATCGTCTTGAACAATGCAGCTAAAAGTAGGTCAAATTAAACAACTGAGGAGTTACGATGCTAATTTTAAAATCTTTGTGATTAATGCAGCAGAGTCGTCAAACAACTCTCAAGCAGCCAAGAAATCTGGTGTTACTGAATGCAATGTTCAAAAGATGGAGAGCACAAAAAGACCGACTTAGAAATGCAAACAGTCTTACCTTGTTCCAAAAAGCGTCCGCTTCCAAGAGATTGACAGGGGAGTGTGTAAATACGTGACTGAAAAACGTAATGAAGGAATTCCCATAGAGCGGTAATACAATTTAAGGCACTGGGAATCGCCAAAGAGCTAAATAACCACTGATGTGGTATAAGAATGTTCAAAAACCGTACAGCAAGTTTTATATAATGTATTTTTAGTATAATTAATTTTTAACATTTGATCTTCAAAATGTGTTTTTCCAAAAATGATTCTTGAAAAGGGGGGAGTTGTCTTATATTCAGAGTTAACCATCCTGCGACGTTAGCAAGACTTGAAAGCACACCTGCCTCAGGAGTTGGTGCTTCAACCTCAGGCCGGCATCGACAGTTGGGAGTCTCCGAGGCTTTGACCAGAGGAGCAAAGTACCAACATGGTAGTAACCAGTGGCAAGAGCTGACTGATGCCGTGACTCGTTTTTTGGTGGAGGAAATGGTGCCACTCCGCATCGTTTAGAAGCCAGCGTTCAAAGCCATGCCTCAGACTTTTGACAAGTAATATGTCCTTCCCGACCAAAAGTACTTTTCACAAAAATCGATCCCTGAAAAGTATTCAAAAGTGAAGGACGAAATTATACGAGAGCTGAAAGACGTTGACAATTTCTCAGCGACCGTGGATATGTGGTCAAGCGTCTTAGTTTTAAATCTATAAATATTTTTTTTTAAATGTGGTTTCAGTTTTAGTTTCAGTTAATTATTATAACCTTGATTGGTACGTTTTTAAATAGCATAAATCAAATGTATAAAAAAAAAAAAGTATTTAAAGTGTAAACTGTAAACTGCCATTCCGCGGTGATATGTTGACTTTTCACTGCGGTAAGAATAAATCAATACCACCCTAGCCCTATGTACAGCTATACATTAATACATTATAATGTAAAAATATGCATAACAAATTAAACAAATACTATACATTCACATCCTAACAAATATGTTGTATGTCACCATTACTAAAATATAGCATAACCTTTGAGCACTAGCTAAAGCACACAGCAACAATCAACTAACAAATGTACATTCATTGAATACAATTCTTGTTATAACCAAGGAGACACGGCAAATTATCACACTAACATTACTTACTGAAATAGTTTCCAAGGGAACAACGTAGATATATAGTCAGTGGCGCAGGAGATGTTTTTTAGGTGGGGGGGACGAAAGTGTGACGAAAAATGTCTTAAATTTTAAGCCTGTACAACTATGCTTTTAGTTATTAAAACCAAATAAAACACTGGAGTGAAATCTGTCCCACCCGGGCATTGAACCCCGCGTGTAGGACAAACGCATTACAAGTTAACCACCAAAAAGTTGCTATAAATAGCCCATCGAATGTGTTGAGGTATTTGAGAGTAAAATTTATGTAATTTATGGTTGCAGCGCAATTGTCTTGACATCGTTACACATGGTTACGACATAGACTAGACTACTAGTCAAAATGACAACATGATCACTGGTCAACAATACATGCCATTATATATCTCCCTATTAAAAAAAGTAGCAAACTGCTTTGAAATATTCCTCTTCAAAGAACGGTCAATGAACAAACCTATGTTATGCGCAGGGGAATTGTCAAGCTTTTAGGGGAATTTATGAAATGGTGCACGTTTTAGAATACACATGGTTTTACAAGCCTAAGAGGGAGGTGTCGTATTTTTTCGCTTTTCTGAACCCAAACAAGCAAAATGCGATACCAACATACACACAAGAACAGGACATCAAAGGTATGGTATCTGATGATCCAAGACGAAAACTAACTTTACTCTATGGTACAGTAAAGTTTCATGTTGTGCGATTATGAGATCCAGATCGATGTGAGACAAATCCTGGTGCTAAACCAATGTCTAAAGCAAGCCAAGATAATAAAACTAATGGAAGTCATAAATAAACATTATCTTCAAACAATGTAGGCTGACTTACCCTGTTATGTAAGAATATTGCTGTTCCTGTAGTCTAGCCTACATGTTTGTCATTCACGTGAATGGTCAAGATCGTGCATTGAGACTGGTGGAATTATAAGATACTGTAGCTCTTAAAATCATTTTTAAGTTCTGTCTGCTGCTCTCTGATATTTCAGAACTATTATTTGAGAAATGTGCTATTCCTTTGGAATACATCAAACACCATTAGGCTACATGCCAGGTGCAAATAGCTTACTTTACCGGCATGCCTATAGCAACAACCAAGGAGGGTGGGGCATTGATTAGTGAATAGTGGACTTGCCAATGCTGGTAGTCTTATGATGATCATCAAAGTAGGCAAATAAACAAATGTAACTCAAGTTACATTGGACATCGAACGTAAATTGAAAACATAATACTTTTCTTTTCTCAAAAGTGGGGGGGACGATTTTGTTCTTTACAAAAGTGGGGGGGACGTCTGTCTCTTTTAGAAAGTATATAATTATTACATACTATACAGTATGTAACGGGGAGAGTAACACATTGCTAAATGACTCCGCATTCTAATTGCTGTTTGTGCTATGGCACTATGCATTTTCTCTTTAGGAAGCACAGTAAAATTCTGTCCAATAGCAGCACATCTGCGATTACGTCTTCCATCAGTTCACAAGTGCCAAAAGAGGTAACACACGCAGGCAAAAATACACATATGTAGTTTCTAATATAAATGTTTGTTTGCTATATCTGTGTTTATTGTAAACACAAAATTATTCTCACCACAAAAATGACATTTCTGTAAATTAAAATATTTTGTATTTACAAAAGTGATTATTAATTGCAAATCATATCTCATTAAAAAAATATAATCATGTTTACGGTTGATGGTATACTGTACTGTATGTTGTTTTTAAAAAGAAAACTTGGTTCGCTTGGCTACGTCAAACGATTAACACATTTTTATTTCATGCTTCTGTTGTTAGTAGAGCCTAAAAAGTATTTATTCCCTCTCCCTCTCTCTCTCTCTCTCTCTCTTTCTCTCTCTCCGCCCAGCAGGTCAACCAGAGCCATTCAGCCAGAGAGGCCAACAGAGCTGACTTTGAAAGTTCTCTTGACGATCCTTCCACTGGTGTGTCCAATGGCTTTCACAAGGGACCCACAGCACCCGGCTCGGAGCCCGTTCGCTCCCAACGGCAACACAAGACCGAGACAGCCTCAGACCCCCAGCTCCTCAACACAGGTTCTAGCTGCAAAGCAGACAAGGGCAGCAGCTCTTCCATTCCCTACATAGATTGCAGTGACATAGACAGCGAATATGATGGGACTAAAAACAAGGTGGCTAGGTGCAACAGCAACACAAATGACAGCAATGGGGATGATACGTCACTGAGTAGGTGTGAGACTAGCGCCGGCTTTGGTGCGGTTGGTGCAGGAGGCTTGTTTGCAGTCGAGAACAGGGTCTACGCTCCAAACCTCCAGGGGCTGCCGCAGCAAAACATTTTGCCTGGCAGAAGTACGAGCCACGAGCTAGCAGATAATGAGGTTGTGTACAGTCGAGGTTCATTCCCTGGTAGCCACCCGCTCCACAGCACCCTTTTGGAGGAGGCTGTTCACTCCCGAGGAGGAACGTGGAGCCAGGGCTCCAACCCCATGGGGAGCAGTTTCCACCCGCGTACAGACTTGTTAAGCTACGCAGAAGTGACGAATGGTTCATCAGGCTCAGCTCGTCTGTGTGACGGAGTGTATTTCAGTAATAGTCCGGGCAGGGTCCCTGTAGAGACCTCCCTATCTCCCTCCTTTGCCATTCACAAGGCGCACGCCCATTATGGCAAATACTACCCTGTACCGCCCCACCGCACCCACCCGCGCAACAACAACAACATTGGGAACCGTTCCGATACAGACCCCTTTATTCTCAGCCAGTTGACATCCACCCCAGTTCGGGGGTGCGTGACCCCATCCTCTGCCCCAGTGGAGCGTAGGTTTCTTGTTACTAATGGCAACTACGACACAAGGAAGGTCCTGGCTCCAGGACAAGGCAGTGCAGTGCAGCGGTTCTATAGCCAGTGCGGAGAGCTCGCTAGCACCCCTGCTCATAAGAATCATAAAAACTTAAACCGCCCAGTCCAGATGATTGATGGCTCCACCAGCAGCGACAGTGACTCCAGCGATACGGAGTTTGACACCGGCAGCAGCACATACAGTCAGCCACTTCTGTTCAGGAATCCCGCTGCCGCCAGCAGTTTGCTTGATTCTGTTAAATACGGTGCAGCTAACTCCCCGCTCCCTCAATGCACATTCTCTTCTGGTCTTCGGTTGGAGGAGGGGGAAGATGGGGTCCTTCCATTTTAACAACAAAGACATAGCCTTTAGCTGTTGAGCGAGAAAGGCAATTACAAGCAGCTTATGGAGTTTTCCGTTAGCAGCCTATGAAGCAAACTATTTTATTCCTCTACCCCTACATATGCTTCTGTCGTGGACAGCTGTGTTTCAAATCGTATCGAATCATATAATCCAGGAGTGTACGTTGTAACCTCCCAACATTTGTCCTTCATTAATCAGATTGAGTCATTCATTGAAATCTAAAATATGATCTCATACAGTATATACAATAGCAGTATTTTGTTTTTAAGTACAAATGAATGGTAGTTTATTACACTTTTCAACAAGAATTCATATGTATTACATATGGATCTAGTCTCTAGAATGTAGTCTTATTTTGCAAATCATTTTAGGAATGTGCAATTAAATTGTTACCTATAAATACGTAGTAAGTAAGAAGTTCGGCAAAGACTGTGGACTAAAATATTTTTTATTTAAAATGCGTGGAACACTGCTTGCCATCTATCATGCTCATGAGATATAATAAACGAATAATGAATTCAAGTTCATTATGAAAGAACATGTAGTTTCCGCCCAAGTGTTTCACGGCATGGTTTTGGGAAGGGAGACTGTATTGTTGACTGTTTGGTTTAATGACTGTTGAGTGTTGACTACTACTCATTTTTCACCTTTAAAGGTGTGGTATGCGATTATAATCCAATACACCTTCTGTTAAATTCAGAGAATATAACAGCCTGCTAGCTGTCTGTTCTGTTTGTGTACGTACGTACCATCTTTCCCCGCTGATTCTACCAAGCGGACTACACGGAGTAAACAGTTTTGTTCCAACCCATAATCATCGGGCACATGACACTCACAACTCCCCTTTCATGGCCTTCAGGATTCTAGAGGAACTAGGAACTAAAGCCGTGCTCTCCAGCGTCGCCTTCAACCACCCTCCAGCCAGGGTCATTGTCGCGATGCCGCCTCGGTGTCTGGATGTAAGCCCTCAGCAGTACATATTACCACCCCGATTGGACCCCCAAGTCCATGGCTGGCAGTCATTGATAGAGTACTCTCTATCTTCGTAGCCGATGTAGAATGCATGGCACTTATCGGGGTTCACCCTTAGACCTGTGAGGTTGCAGAATGTATTAAGGATTTTCAGGTTAGTGTCCATCCCCTGCTAGCTGCCACTGACTAATACCAGGTCATCTGCAAAGGCCATCGAAGTAATGGTGTGACCATCTATTGTGAACCCCATGCCGCATTGATCCAGGGTGCAGAGAAGCAGATCTATTGCCAAGTTAAACAGTAGCGGAGACATGGGATCTCCCTGTTTGACCCCTTTGCACACTCTGAGCTTTCTGGTCCAACACGGATGCGGGTCGTGCAGGTCCGGTATGCATATCTCAACTCCCCTTTGCTTAAGAACGGCCGTCAGGTGTTTGTGGGACACTGAGTCAATGGCCTTGGCAAAGTCAATGAAGACTATTGCCAAGTGGCAATCCCTTTCGCTGAGATGCACGAGGCCATCTAGCAGCATCAGGTTCTCTGCACAACCCGCTCTTTTCACAAACCCAGCCTGCCTTAAATGAAGGGGATACGCCAACTCCAACCTCCGCGTTAGGACTCCGGAGTATACCCTCAACACGACTGACCCAATCGTCATCGGGCGCCACTTTGAGACATCCTTCAACTCTTCCAGACTCTCCACCTTGGGAAGAAGAGTGGTCCGATTTTCCCGCAGAGAATCAGGCAGCAAGCCGGTAACCATCATCGAGGTAAACATTCTAGCAAGCGTAAGACAACCCGGATCCCACTTCAGCAGGCCGCCCCTGCTTATGCCGTCTGGACCCGTGGCCAACGTCCTGTATACCTCGAGTGGCTGAACAGGGCCGCCAAGCACGCTGTTGTTCGCCGAATGGACAGAGCGGAAACCGCAAAGACCCCTGAAGTTGTGACGAGCTTCCCATTTCTCCCCATAGCAGCCTCGACAGACTTAATTGCCAGCCCGCAACACGTGTCGGTTCGCCCGTCCAGTACGAGACCAGCAGCCTTCTTTCTGTTTCACCTATACAGTCTCTGGAGTTGCCTTTTCTCCCCCACATGGTACACTCTCTTTGTGCCTCTGTACCTCCGTCTACAGACCTGCCTCACCCTCGGGACTCCACTTTCCAACCGCAAGCTCTGGCAGACACGTGTCACGGATAGGGCTGTCGCGATAATCGCAATATTGCAATACCGCGGTGTTGCTAACTCAACCGCAGGTTGTGGCAAGCAACCGCCAGTAACGCAAACCGCAATGTTTTCTTTTTTTCATGAGGCTAGCCCATCGAATATGACGTCTGATCTAGGGGGTGTACGCTATCTAAGCACAAATTCCCCCAGCCCCATATTAGCCGGTTGTAGCCTTTGGGAGTGTATGTAATTACGACACTCAGGCGTAACGCTTTACAGCAGTTTACTACAGTTTAGAAGTGCTGTACTTAGTCTGGGAAGCCCATTGTGCATCGCAGACACACTCGAGTGATTCTTTTGGATTCTATCTGCATTTCGTGTGGGAAAGAAAATGGAATATGTTGTCCCCTAATCTTTCAGGTTGTTAAACCAAAACTGTGCCATCACTTCTTTCTGTCTACATGCTACCTAAATCAAGGTGGTGTACCGTAGGCTACGCGCTTGGTGCACCGTAGGATTTTGATCTTGGGCTATTTAATATGCTTTATTTAATATGCTTAATTTAATTAATTTGTCATATTTTCCATCTGATATATTGGCCCAACATCTGCCGGACAAAGTTACACGTTTGAAATATCAACAATTGTTCTTCAGCATTGCATACCCTACCTTTAATTATCTTACCAGTATTTGGGTTGAGCAAATAATTTGCAGATAAACACCTGTCTGTCTACAGGTGAATGATTGGTGAGTGAAAGGTGAAATGCCGGAAGGCTGAGTATTCTATATTCTGTATTAAAATATTTTAGTGGTCAGGAAAAAGGTGCCATGCCATAACGTATGTTAAATTGGTAGTGTAGTCACTATACTGTAGATTCATTTTGTGGGTTATATGCTGAGAAGATAAGAGTATCATTTGTCAATATTTATTAGATTTTGTAACAAGCGTGTTGCGATATACTAGCTAGAATATAAACTATTTTAGCTTATCCTAGCTGCTTTTCAAGTAGTTTACTTGGTTGTGGATTGGCTTCTATGCCACACTATTTTAACTGGTAGTAATGTGATATTGAACTATTGTCTTGTGCACTAGAAGGCATGTAATTGAATTGTAGTTTATTTTATTATTTGGGGTTAGATTTGTTATTATTGGTTTAAATGGAATTCCACTCTCTCGTAGTTATCTATATGAAGGAGTTTACTGTAGGTTTCCTTTGAAGAGTCTGAACTGGAAGAGATAAGTTCCTAGTTTAGTCCATTCTTGGCTAAAACACACTGACCAGTTTACATGGACACACATGTTCCACTATTGTTTACTTAAGAACATATCAGTTTTATGTGGAATATGAAGGTGTGTTGTGTAGCGCCTGTTAAAAATCTATTTGTTAACATTGACATTGCAAGCACATTTTCTGCTTTCATTCCTTTATTGGCTTGTGTGGGGAGCCCAGGCTGTAATTTGACGTTAATTTATGAATATATTGTATAATAACACAAGACATATAAATACACTTCATTTCAACAAGTTAATGAGAAATAGAACTAGAAGATTTCATGCAAAAAATCATTTACCTATCTATATTTTTGATAACACACATTATATCATAGCTCCACAGTTTATACATAACTGTATAGCTTTTTCTAGTTTATTCTGATTAATCTGACTCTCATTCTCACTATCAGTTTTAGCGATAATGACTAATAATTATACAATATATAAACCTTATATACAGTATGAACAAAAGTTTGTATTGTTCTTAAATGGTTTATTTATATTTATATACATATATACACTACCATTCAAAAGTTTGGGGTCACCCAGACAATTTCATGTTTTCTATGAAAACTCACACATTCTTTCCTCAAATGAGTTGCA
>JAODOY010062030.1:6076-17203 GCA_025399855.1 Forbesichthys papilliferus
ATGTGAGGACCAGTGTGTTGTTTGTGTGTCATGTGAGGACCAGTGTGTTGTTTGTGTTATGTGAGGACCAGTGTGTTGTTTGGGTCATGTGAGGACCAGTGTTTTTTTGTGTCATGTGGACCAGTGTGTTGTTTATGTGATGTGAACTTTGCCCTCCAACCTCTGTTAAGACCAGTGGCACTATACAGTGTCACCGGGGGTTGTGGATTCGAGTCCATACGGGTTGTACCAACCCAGGCAGGATGTGGGAGGGGTAAAGGGGCGCAATTCCCCAGTCTAATTAGCTATTGTCATAGTGTGCCGTTCCACCCTGTCCCTAATGCGTTGCCCAGGAAACAACAGCAGCCCTGCGTTGTTTCCTGGAAATGCATCGCTCAGTGTGTATGCATGCGTGTGTATGAGTGTGTATGCATGTGTGTGTGTGTATCTGTGTATTATGTATCTGTTTGCAAGCGTGTATCCGTTTATGTGTCTGTATGTATGTGTGTGTGTGTGTGTGTGTGTTCACACTCATAATCATGTTCCTCAACAAACAGGCCATCACAACAGATCAGGTGTCTGTGTTCTGCAGCAGCACACCTATTAAACGTCTGACTGATGCTGAACGCAGCGCTACATCACCAGTGGCTGCAGGCTGGTGGAGGGAGACCAGTTACTGCTGCAGGGTAAATGTTGGCTCTGATCACAAATGAGCCTGGTCCAACACACGCTGGCACAGAACAGCGTTTAGTTATTCCTGTCGTCTCTGATCAGACGTTTGGCCATTGAACCTGCTGGTGAGTAGAGGACACCTTTGTTCTGCTAGTGTTGTTCTGCTGTACCTTCTTTCAGCATGCTGCTGTTCCAGGTATTAGTCAGGTCCCAGTGACCATTAAGGGTGTAAGAACATTTTGATACACTCGAATATCGCAACATTACGTTGCAAGATACTGTATCAATTTAATAAACAAAAAAACCCAATGTTTTGCTAAATGTATTTTTATAAGGGACAAACTACATTAACCTTAAAATAGAGGAAACCAGTTGTTACCAGATTTAGATTTAAGCTCATTTGCCATCTGCAGTCCCTGTGCAAATGTACGTACATTTCTTTTAAGTTTCAGTTTTATTTATTTTATTCAGCGGCTCCACACATTAGCATTGCTATGACACAAATTAGAAATCGCAATGTATCCCCTTGGTTACAGTATCGCAATATATGGAATTGTGGCCCCTGTATTGTGACGCGTATCGCATCGCCAGATCCTTGCCAACACACAGCCCTAGTGAACATTGTGCTGCTGTTCCAGATGTTAGCCTGGTCCCAGCATACTCACTGAACTCTGTGGCGATGACGGAGATGTTGTGCCAGGCAGCCTCCTCCCGGTCCAGCTCCCGCAGGAGGAACACGGAGCCGTTCCCTGCTCGCACGTTGAACAGCCTGTCCATGTCCGTCCTGCGGTCTATGGAGTACCTGGGGGGGAGGGGGGTGGAGGGAGGTTGAGTGAGATACTGTCTATAAACCCAGGCAGTGTAGCAAAGTTAGCTAGCAGGGTTAGCTAGCAAAGTTAGCTAGCAGGGTTAGCTGCACTAGACATGTTGTGTGCAGGGTTTTTCCAGCATAAACAGTCCAGAATATGTTCTCTGGGGAAGTAGTGCACGCACACATGCACACACACACACACAGACGCACACTAGCAGGATGCGTGGCCATGTTCTCCTCATGGTCCCAGACGAGCGTCATACATCAGAGTGATTAATGGGCGAGCGAGCTGCAGGAGAGGAGAGAGAGGCCCAGGGGGCGGGGCATGGACCGTGTCTTTACAACCCCCCCCTCTATTCTGGTGTCTCTTTCTCCTCTGTGGGTGAGGCAGCTGACCCCCCTCCCTGAACCCACCCATGGGGAGGGGGGGGCAGATAGGTCACCTGAGTGTGCACTGCAGCAGAACATGGAGCATCCAGCACCCAGCTGTGTGTGTGCGTGCGTGCGTACGTGTGAACGTGCACGTGAGCAAGGGATGGTATTTATAAGTGCATGCTCTTTCTTGGACTCCTTGCGTGTCTGCGTAACACTCCAGCACTGTCCTGTGATGCCTGTGTTGCTTGCAGCCTACTGTGTCCTCTTATGAAGCCTCAATGGGAACACCGGGACTCCTGGCTAGCACAGCCCCTCCTCTACACCAGCATCCTGGGCCACCAAAGGCCTCAAATACAAACGGCAGCATGCAGGGTTTGTCTGGTGTTCCAGCTGGCATCAGGCCTTGTGTGCTTGTGTTGTAGTCTAGACTAGTTCTACTGTACATGACACTTCTCTTTTCTACAGTACGTTGAGGAGAACGCCAGTTAAACTCCCTGTTAGGTCTCATCTTATCTTACCACTAAAAAGACCAGCGTATGTAAATCAGCAAGCAGAGTTTAAAGCCCCACTCGTATTTGAAGAATCAAAACTATTGTACTGTCTCACTCCTCCATGACATCTAGACACATACAATATGTTCTGTTCAGTAAAAGGTTTTGAAACGGTGTTTAGCTAAATGAGGTCATGTTCTCCTGACTTTCTAAGAGATTAAACACGCTAAACAGATTGTTTGTTAGTGTCCCACCTCATATGCTCTCCCGTTGGACGTGAGTGGTCAATACTACTAATACAAACGTACTAAGAACCAACCAGGATGCATCCGGATACACAAGCTGTTGCTGCTCACAGATTATGTCTTATTATATGTAATGACTTATTAGGGCGGTTAGGGCTGCTCAAATATTCACTGCAAAAATGCCCTATCAAATATGAGTGCAAATATATTAATTATGAGCTTTCTTATGATTAAAACAAGCAATTTTTACTGCCAGTGCAGTAAGTGAAATTCACTTTATACTTTATATTTCTTAAATTAATTGAAGATTTACTTAATTTAAGTCACTAGATAAGCCATGTATATTAGAAACAAGTCCAAGTAGATTTTAAAATCTAAAAACAAGATTATCTCACTAAGTTAGATGTTTGTTTTTGCAGTGTTGAACAATGATAATGTCGATTATTTTGGTCAAATCATGAAAGATTTACTGCACTTAAAAAACTATTAAACAAATAACGATTAAAATACATTTCTCCCACCCCCCTCCAGGCGGCACCACCCACCTGACAGGGCTGCGGGTGGCGTCTGGGTCGACGGCGCTGATCGAGCCGATGGCGGTGTTCCTGGCGGCGTCCTCCCTCACCTCCATCACGTAGCCGGTGTGCTCGAAGACGGGCGGCTCGTCCTCGTCCTCCACCACCAGCTTCACACCGGCCTCGTCCCGGAACGGGCCGGCCAGGTAGCGGGGGCTCACGTGCACGTTCTCCACCTGCACACGCAGGCTGTACTGCCGCTTGCGCTCGAAGTCCAGAGGCTGTTGGGACCACACACATACACACACACAGCTGGAGTCAGAGGGCGAAGGCTTTACACCTGGGACACATCTGGATCACTGAGGTTTAAGGGTTTACACTTGGGACACATCTGGATCACTGAGGTTTAAGGGTTTACACCTGGGACACATCTGGATCACTGCGGTTTAAGGCTTTACACCTGGGACACATCTGGATCACTGCGGTTTAAGGGTTTACACCTTAGAAACATCTGGAGTCACTATTTAAGGCTTTACACCTTAGAAACATCTGGAGTCACTATTTAAGGCTTTACACCTGGGACACATCTGGATCACTGACTTTTAAGGCTACACCTGAAAAACATCTGGAGTCACTATTTAAAGCTTTACGCCTGGGAAACATCTGGAGTCACTGAGGTTTAAGGCTTTACGCCTGGAAAACATCTGGAATCACTATTTAAGGCTTTACACCTGGGACACATCTGGAATCACTGAGGTTTAAGGCTTTACACCTGGGACACATCTGGATCACTGAGGTTTAAGGCTTTCCACCTGGGACACATCTGGATCACTGAGTTTTAAGGCTTTACACCTGAAAAACATCTGGAGTCACTGTTTAAAGATTTACACCTGGGACACATCTTGATCACTGAGGTTTAAGGCTTTACACCTGAAAAACATCTGGAGTCACTGTTTAAGACTTAATGCCAGGGAAACATCTGGAGTCACTATTTAAGGCTTTACACCTGGGACACATCTGGAATCCCTATTTAAGGCTTTACACCTGGGACACATCTGATAACAGCTTGATATGACGAGTAAGGTACCAGGAAAGAGACGTGACTCCAACTTGACAGGCCTGTTAAATTTAGAGTTGGGGCTCGCTAAGTCCCGCCCCCTCCCCGCCAAGACTGCTGTAGCTACACAGAGCAGTCATATCTTCCCCCTGTGTGTGACGGAGATCGATGGACCGTGTCAGATGTATGTGGACATGTGATAACATAGCGTGGGGGGGCTGAGAATCTATACCAGTTTCAATACCACTGCAGAACGCCTGCTTTGATGAGAGCGCACACACACTGGAATCTGTACCTCTGGAGCAGTGCAAGTATGGAAGCTATTAAATATACATAACATGTTTTAATGCTGTTTGATTGGTGAGATCCATCTCTTGGTTTGGATGTGAACCTCTCAGATACCTTTCCCCAGCTAGTCTCTCCTACATAGCTGGTACCATACTTTTACTGTGCATACAGTACTTTAACAGTACTTCTACTGATACATGGTAGTACTTCTACTGCAGCAGATGCATGTTAGCCTGTCGTGGTATCATGTTATGCTAACATGTCATGTCAGCATTATGCTAGCATAAACATAACAGAGGCTGTCTGACCTTCCTCAGCGTGATGACTCCCTCCTGTGAGCTCTGATTGGTGGAGATTTCAAACACGCCCGGCCCGTCACTGCTCAGGATCCTGTAGTGCATCTCGGCATTCTCCCCGATGTCTGCATCCAGCGCCCGGACCACGCCCACCACAGACCCCAGGTCAGCGGTCTCTGGAGCCCTGAACTCATACAGACCTGGGGGGGTGGGGGAGAGAGGAGATTGAGTCCCTTTCCACAACAGGAACCTTCTTTGGGGGATTGGGAAGAGCAGATGACTGGATCCACAACCATATTTAGACCCTGGTACCATCATACATCCCTGCCTAACTGAATGTCTTTAGCTGGAAATGAACTGGTGTATGGTCTGTTCATCTATTTGCAAATGTATTAATTGTAAGTCGATTTGGATAAAAGCCTCTGCTAAATGCTGAATAAGCAATAGAAAAATGTCACACTAGGAAATCAAATGGTGTCTTAAATGTGTTCCTTGCTGAGTTGCCATTAATTAAGAGTCCTTCTACAGTAGGTGGCTCCTGAAACACCATACCTTCATTCATTCTGCAGCACTCTATCAGGTGCACTGAATGACATATTTAGCTTTTTACGTTGAACGTCCTCAGTCAGCCTTTAAAATGCTGCAGCAATAATTTATAGTTTGTGTCCAATCTAAATAGTTGGAAAGTTCCTTGGCTTGGCATATGATTTTGGTGTGTTTCAGATACACAAACCAGCCACTCTTGTGCGTGCACACACACACACACACACACACACACACAAACTCAGGTTCCCACAGGCTAATGAAGTAACAGGATAGCAGGTTAATGGGCTAACAGGTTAGCGCACTAACGGGCTAACAAGCTAACAGGTTAGCACACTAACGGGCTAACAAGCTAACAGGTTAGCACACTAACGGGCTACCAAGCCAACAGGATAGCACACTGACGGGTTAAAGCTAGCAGGTTTCAGCACAGTCTGGTTAACGAAGATGTGACCATGATCTTCTTCCTCACTCGGTCTGACTCCCCACACAAGTCTTCACAGCTGTTTCTCTGTTCTCCTTGTCACCTCCTGTCTATGTTCTATCCATCTCTTTCTCTCCCTCTCTCTCTGATAAACGACAATGAAAATGTGGTTTTGTCATAAGACACTGCTTTGCGTGTGCGTGTGTGTTGCCGCTGGTGACAGCAGTAATGTGTCCGTCTGATCTGGGGATGGAGAAGAGCTGAGGAGAGACAGAAGCATGACGGGGAGCCCAGATCATCACCTCCTGTACCTAATGAAGCCGTGTTTTCACTGTGCTTCAACGGACGGCACTTCCACATGTGATGCTTGGAATGAGGAGCACTTCTCACCCTTCATGCAGACCAGAACCACCCAGCGTTCCATGCAAGTCAATGGGAGGTCCACATATTCACCATACTATTATTATTTCTCTCTGGGGGCGTTAATGGGTATTTTGAGTATGTTACATTAATTCCCAAGTAGAAGAAGAAGAACTGTACTTTATATATACCTTATGTATTTTCTCAGACAAAGTCAAAGTGCTTTACTATTCTAAGTAAATAAGAAGTGCCTACGATCAATCTGAGGCCACAACAGTGTTTCTGCTGCAAACAGTTTGGAGGTAAATGGACTGTCAGGCCATGCATGGTAGATGTATCTGTCTGGGCGCTGCCTACGCCAGCCCCCACAGCAGAATGCCATTGGTGACACACCCAATAAAGAGACCAGAAGCGTTCCATGTTTGCTTCCATTGAAATGCATCCCAGTCCACACACTCTATCTTGCTGTTGTTCCAATGTCTTTGGTGACTTGCTATCGAGTGTTAAGAGAGCGTCCCCAGGACGCTGATGACGGAAGGGCGTGCCTGAATATGACTCCAACAGTGTTCACGTGATGGGGATAATGATGTCATACACTTTGCCCTCCGTCATGTGGCTCTACATTTAATTATTCCCTCCTGGTGCCACCAGTAATAATCCAGATTCATTTAGAAATTGACACCAGATGGGGCCTGTCGGCTTGGCAACGGCACCAGCCTTCATGTGCCGTGAAATGGTCCCTGTGTGGGACTGCGTAGACTGGGCCTCAACCTGGGGACAGCACCCCATAATGGTATACTGTAGACAGTGGAAGTATTTCCCTATGTAGTGTGTACATTAAGTTCTGAGTGTTCAACTAAACTTTACCCAAAAGGCACACAAAAAATAAAAGATTAACCTAAATGGATTATGAAAAATCTAACAAAATATTATTTGAGTTTAGCATTGTAAACATTGAATGGTTTAAATAGCTTAAAAGGGCGGCAAGTGGCACCGTGGTAGAGCGTGGCGATGGGTGATCAAGAACTCGATGGTTCAAACCTCGCCCCACCTGTGTCCTTGAGCAAGACGCCTGACCCTAACTGCTTCCAGTGTTCAGGTGTCTCCTTGCATGGCTGACATCGCTGTGTGTGTGGGTGAATGTGAGGCAAATAATATAAAGTTCTTCTGGATCAAAGCGCTATATAAACGCAGTCCATTTACCATTTAACCAGCGGAACAAAAATGTGCTAATTATAATAATGATCAAAGTAAACAATAGTGACAAACGATAACACGCACACATAGTGAGACATGCACAAACATGCATGTGAATTACAACATGAGGGAGTGCAATGTCATTCTCTGCTCATTACGCCACTACTTTACAATGTTGGCCTACTTATTCATTTCAATTAGGATGTGTCCTGCAAACCGGAAGGCTAAAACTAGGCCCCGATGCAGATACCGGCACTATCGGACGATGCCGTCTGCATATGTGCATGTACACAATGTAAAGCATGTGTTATGTTTGTGGAGAGGTTTAGGTGGTTGACTTTGCGTTCATAGTTGCAGTCGCAACATCTCAACATTCTGGAGAGACTGATTTATACTGTGTGTGTGTGTGTTCTCACCCTTGGAGAAGCGCGGGGGGTTGTCGTTGACGTCGGAGAGTGTGATGCTGACAGTGGTGGTGCCTGAGAGCCCCCCCATCTGCCCTGCCATGTCCTTGGCCTGGATCACCACCTGGTAGTTCTCCTTGACCTCCCGGTCCATGTTGGGGAGGGCCGTCTTGATCAGGCCTGGGAGGGAGGGAACAAGATATAATAACCACATATCCATTCTCTATCTATGCATGTATGTATATGTGATAATTTATAGTGTGTTACTATGTCAAACAGGAGACATAATACTTTAGTAAGGCAACAATTAGATGTTTATTAAATCATTAAACCTGCTCCAATATGGCCAGTGACAGATATCTGACCCCGACCACACAACCTCATTAGAATCGATCTAGAGACAGCTCAGAGCTCTGCATCACGACAAGTGTCTTTACTTTGTTTTTGTGCATGTACCATCTATTGCATCACTGCCTTTTAAGTCTATTTTCCAGGAATCCTTCCTGAGCAGACGTGGATAGCAGGGCTGTGGGGCCGCACTCTAGAAACTGTGTTTTCATGAAACAAACTCTGCAGTGCTCGTAATAGAAAACCCCTCGTTTAATTCCTTTCTGAGGCTGTTTTGGGAGACTCGTTGAGTGTTCAAGCCTGGAGTTAGGAGACGTGGAGCGTTTTCAGAGCGTCACCACGTTAGATCTCCAGTGTGGAGTCGGGACAGAGACCAAGCTAAGCGATAATTGGCTGCATATTCAAAAGGTGTGCTCCATCTTCTGTCAGAGCAGATCTTAAGCCTGTCTGCCAGTGAGAGAAAGAGCTGGAGATGGAGAGAGAGAGTGCAGACAGAGTTGGAGTGAAGTGGAAAAAAAAAAAACGAGCATATTGCACCAAATAAATTGCTTTGACAAAGTTCAGTGCTCTCCATCTGAATGGGTGTGAGTCATGGAATATCAGCCAATAACAGAATCACACAACATCGCTCATACTCTCATCAGAACGGCCCGCGCTGCCATGCACCGACCGCGCATCAAAAAGCCCCGGGGCATACACCCCCCCCCCACCCCCGTCCCCCCCCCCCTCCCCCGTCCCCTCCACTATCTATAAGGCAGGAAATGCTGCTTGGAGAGGAAGGAACACTTTGTCTTTTAACAATGTCTCACTGAAGGACGGCTGGCTCTTCAGAGAAGTGCTGTTGTGTTGCACACGCACACACACACCCTTACACCCACACACACATACATAGGGCCCTGGAGAGAAATCCTGCTTATAATGTCCATGCATGTCTATGTGAGAACTATGCTGTCAGCTTCCATCCTGGACATGGGATAAACCACATTACCGCTGATTTGGAAATGTTTTGTTTTAAATCAAATAAAATGTAAAAAATCAAAACCAAAGACAAAAGCGAGAAGTGTTCAGCAGCACTCTGAAATAATTACCCCCCAAGACCAGGAGCGTCACACTTCTATGTGCCTCCAAAACTGCCGAGGGCTCAACGCCTCTCTTGAACACAAACCATTGTTGTTACCATGGCTACCCACCCTGACATCCAACTACACAATCACGCTTGAGAAATTACAAATTAATATACAATTATCTAATAATATTAATATACAATAAAAAAAGCAGTCCATAATAAAAATTAAAAAAACATTCCCGCTGGAGAATATATTGCTTAGGTCTTATACAGTAATAGTTTTCTTTTTTTTTTCTACATTCTTAAACCATCCATCCTTCACCAACCGCTTATCCTTGGTCGGGGGGGGGCAGCAGCTCAAGCAGAGGACCCCTAAACGTCCCTTTCCACATTAACCAGCTCTGACTAAGGAATCCAGAGGCATGTGTGGAGATATAATCTCTCCACCTATTCCTGGGCCTTGCCAGATGTCCTTTCCACATAAAGGAGCAGTGCTCCAACTCTTGAGATCTTCATGGATGGCTTCTCACCCTATCTCTAAGGGAGGACCCAGCCAGCCTTCTGAGAAAACCCATTTCAGCCATTGTACCGGCGATCTTGTTGTTTCGGTCATGACCGATCCTTCATGACCATAGGTGAGGCATGAGAATTGCCCGGTAGATCAAGAGCTTTGCCTTTGGGCTCAGCTCTCTTTTCATCACAACGTGCAGTAAAGTGATTGCAGTACCGCCCCGGCCTTACGGATATGTCTTCTCCACAAAACTATATATGTCGTTCATCAACCACTGAACCCAACCCGACCTGCAAACCGCCAAATTGTGCCTGTATATCAATGGTGACAGATACCAATATCTAATTTAATGCATGTTTCAAAGGGACTGACGCAGACACATTTGCAGGGCAGAGCCACCAAAGTCCTTTTGCCAGAATGTCCATTAAAGCTGAAGGGAGAGCTGACCTGTCTCTGGGTCCACAGAGAAGTAGGGCTGGCCCTCCAGGATACTGTACACCACCCGGGCGCTGTTCCCATATGTGGCATCATCTGCGTCCGTTGCTGTGACCTGGATCACCGAGGTGCCTGCAGCGAGGGGGGGGGGGGGGGAGAATTGGGGGTGTTAGCTCTTTCTGTCAGACCACTAGCATGAAGGTGTAGCGGTTTAGCTAGCACGCGGTTTAAAGACGAGGGCTGCCTTGTTTGAGACGTGACAGATCGTCGTCGTCTCGTTACCTGCCCGATCGCTGCACTCGGGCCGCTCCAGCGGACGATTGATCCGCGTGGCCGATCGATCGGCCCCAGCGTCTCGTTCCTGACAGCACACACGTGCACTGAGAGGGGCTCTCTCTGCACGCCCACACACACCCATTAGCGAGCACACAGGCCCAGCGGCGTTAACGAGCCGAGGATCTGACGGCAGCTCGTGCTGCTGATGTGTCGGCTGGGTTCGGAGGTGTGCGGGGGGGGTGCATCAGCAGCACAAAGGGGCACGGTTAGCATGGTTAGCACGGTTAGCATACTGCTTCCCGCTAAGCTGGGCCTGGCGGGGCCAAGTGTTGCCTCATTACATGCATAAGAAAATTAATTGAGCACAAATATTTAATGGTAAGGTGGCATAAATATAGAATTGCGGAATACAAAAAGCTAATGACCTTGTGAATGTAGGCTGCTGTGATTCGATGGCTGGTGAGATGTACACGGCTGAAGATACACTAGCCCCCCCCCCCTAGTTTGTCAGGACGAAAGGGGATTATGAGTTAGAAACAACAGAGGCGGCAGAGAGCGAGAGAGAGACTACGCCTGGCTGCTTTTCTCCCTAAGTGACAGTTTGGGAGGATTTCTGGGCAAGTTCAACCAACCCTGATCGCTAATACCTTTAACTAGGGAATTAAACTCAAAGAGGATTTTCTGACATGGCAGCTTTCAAAAAAAGGAAAGGGGCTAAAAAGTCATTCCAGATTCAGTGGCGATGCTCTGCTGTGGAGGAGCAGCGTCCTGACTAAAGACAAAAGCCGGACCGCCACTCCTGATGGCACTGACGGGGGGGGGGGGGGGGGGGGG
>JAODOY010062041.1:5099-17202 GCA_025399855.1 Forbesichthys papilliferus
AGTAGCCTTGTGATACCATTCTGATTAGCTGCAGTTTGACTACCACCCAATTCCAAGTGTTTGGCGCAGAGGCGGTGCTAATGCATTTTAATCAAACTGTATCACATAATGATTGGACTTCTTTTTACGTTTATCTCACCCAATCAGAATGTTTAAAATCAGCTAGAGTGCCGGAGGAAACCAAAACATATAGCTATGTAAATAGAAAAAATACTCAAGCTATAGCCGCTGATTGGCTAATCGATGAACGCTTTGCATTGAGTGGTTCAAGACTGATACTTGCAATTAAATTAAATTGAAGCGTGTGAGACCATGATGGTCTCGTACAGTCAAGGGTCAGTCCTGATATCACACGGAGGCAGGTGGTGAGACTACTTGATCATAGGTATCGGACAAGATATATACGTGGTTTGTGGATCTGTTTAAATCCATTTGTGTGTGTCCAATGAAAGAAAGAAAATAACAGATGGTACAGGCAGAACAACAGCGTTATGAACAGCGAAACATCAGATAATTCTACGCTACAGTAAAATACCATCTCACTTATTGATTATGTCAAGCTTACCGAGGAAGTGCCGAAGCCGTGGTGCTTTGCAATACTTTCAGTAATGAAACATTTTTGACCCACACATCCCAGGGCTTTTGTTTACAGAACAAAGTTCTGTTCTTCTTATCGATTCTTTTGATGCTGCATTTTTATTCTTCTCTATCTATCTATCTATCTGTCTGTCGGTCTGTCTGTCTGTCTGTCTGTTTGTCTGTCCATCCATCCATCCATCCATCTCTCTGTCTGTCTGTCTATATATCTATCTATCTATCTACAGTATACACACACACAGACTATGTATTATAAGTGGACTTTATTCCCATATTGTGCTTTTTCTTCCATCGCCATTCCACCCAGCTTCATTTAGACCACTCAAAGAGCTACATGATTGCCTCACATTCCTTCATTCACACATATTCATACAATGATGGTGGTGCCAGCCATGCAAGATGCCACCCAACCACTTTGAGTATTTATGGTGAGGGCACTTGCTCAGGGACACTTCAACACCTCCTGTAACCAAGGCGTTAGCTGGGATTATAGTCTGAGCCTCTTCCTGCCAATAGCAATTAGCACTAGTACGTTACATAAGAAACTCTGTGCTTAATGTCTGATACATGTACCTGCTTAAGCTCAACACCAACTTTTGGGAAGTGATACTGTAATTTCCAGGCTAGGGCACTGCTTTATTTACTAATTTAAATGTAAACATTTACTATAAGAAGCAATGGTAACCTACACATTTGACAGATTTACAAGACCTGTAAACAGACAGAGTCCTGTTGTTTAGTTTTCAAATTAATTCCTCATTGTAAGTTTAACATCCAATTTTGTCATTAAATTACACAGTAGGTAAGGAGGTAAGGTAAGGTAAGGTAAGGTAAGGTAAGGTAAGGTAAGGTAAGGTGCTTTTATTGTCACATACACATACATGCAGCAATATTCATCCTCTGCCTTTAACCCATCCCTCAAGGGAGAAGTGGGCAGCCGCTGTGCAGCGCCTGGGGACCAACTCCAGATGGGAGCCAGTGTCACTGGTCACATTGACTGGAGAATGAACATGACATGTTTTCAGATAGTGGGGGAAACTGGAGCACAAGGCAGACACGAGGAGTACATGCAAACTCCACACAGAAAGTGGTTGTGGTGGTTGTAAAAACCTCTCCTGTCAAGGAGGCGGATCTTGACAGTTAGCCGACCATAGTCCCAGACTTAATAAATATAAAGGCTAGCAAGAGATGCTGGGATTGAACCAGGGACTTCACATGATGCACTGATTCACCAGCTGACATTGTCTTCCAATAGATTTCACACTTAAAGTATCAGCATCTCAGACCAAAACAAATACACGCACGCACACGCACACACACTCACACTGAATATGAAAACAAAGAACAGAGCAGCTCAGATTACAACACACACTGGGAGCGTGATGTGTTTTTCTGCTGCTACATTATTGTTTAAAATATTGTATTGAACTTAAACTATAAAAAGCTGGATATTTTCTGGAGGTACAAACACTGATCTAGAAAAAGGTTGGACAAGTTATTACTCAGCATCATACTTAAAAGTCCCACTGCTGTTTGTGTTATGCTTAGTGGAAGGCATTTACAGTCTGTCAAAAAATGCATCATGTTGCTGTGGAAAGTAAATACGATTCACCAAACGCATTTGAACGTAGAAAGCGGTTGGCCACAGCACAGCCATGCGTTGTTGATGACGTTATCTACCACAAGGGACTGTTTTGGTGAAATCTCCAGTCTAACACTTCAAAGCTTGAGACATATAGTGAGATATATTTCAAAAAGAGCCAGTGCACTTTCTCTGTTATTTCCCTAGTCGTACACTTCAAAGCCTTAGTAGTGGTAATTATTTTACCCCTGCCCTTTCCAGATAAAATATTGCGATACTGTTGCCTTTTTTGGGTTTGTGCTTACACCCTTAAACCCAAATCTATCAACAACCAGTGTTCTTATTTTCCTAAATATCTTCTCCCAGCTTTTATATAAAAAACTAATAAAAGTGAGGCTTTTTTTTGTGTTCCTAGTCCTCCTTTCCTCTCTCCTTCCCCTGCCTCGTCCTCCATCTTTTTCCATGTGTCCTCTGACTCCATATCCCCGAAGCCTCAAAACTGGGCTGAACACATTTTCATACTATGAGGAACAAGGAGAGATAGAGCGAGAGGATACATTGCCACACTGTACAGTACAAAAGCGACAGAAGTGATTATTCCTGCAGCCTATAGGAAGATGGCGTTTAACTAGCGTTATTGACACAAGAGAGAACTCATTTGAAACAAATGTTTGGAAGAGCCAACAACAATGAGTCCTAAATTGGGGGTAAATGTCAATGAGATTATTTAAGATACATACCACGTCGCTGTTACTTCTCTGGGGACACAAGGTCTTTAAAGTCATGACATTTTCAGACCTTTTGTGATACATGTCGAGTTAGAAGACTCAGCCTTCTAATACCCAGAAAACCAGAGACTCCCAGTGAGAGAGAGGAAGGGAGAATGTGTGTGTGTGTGTGTTGGCGTTGGCAGGGGTTAATTGCATGTGCTTACCTCTTTGACCACAAACTGTTTCCCAATAAAACCAAATTGGAGAGCACAGACCTCAGTACACAGGCACACATTCCCTCATCTCTATTCTCAAATCGCCTCGGCACACGTTCTCTTCTCCGCAGCGAGGCAGTAATAACGATTCCGTTTATTTCCAATGACTCGCTTCAATTTCCCCAAAGGACGGCTCTGAGCAGAGAAGCTTTTTTGTTGTTTTTTTTTGCAGTGTCATTAACCCCCTAGTCAGGCAATTTGGGCTGGGGGAGGGGTCTTTTTCTCAGGTTTCCTGGCTCAGAGGTGGGGCGGTGGGGGGAGGTGCGATGGCTCCGGTAAAGCCGACCTCTTGTCACAAGGTGAATATGACTGTTTTCACTGGCCGGGTGATGGATGTTTTATCGGTGGAGAGCACAAAATGCATCTTTTAGCTCTGTCTTTTTCTCCCCTGTTTTCTGTCTAGCACTTTCCCCCCACGCTGCACGCTCATTACGTACCTTTCATCCCATTCCCTCTGGTTTGCCCCGGTCTCCCTCCCACAGAATGCAGTGCAACTGACTTTATCTCTACTTCTGTCCTTCCCTCTCTCTCTATCTTCCACCCCCCCTCCACAGAGGGATCAGCTGTTGCAGCATCGCTGAGTGAAGGCCTGTCGCCCTGGGCTCGGCCAGGGGCTGCAACACAGGACATGGGACCTGCCTATCCATCCCGCTCGTGTCTTGTGTTGCAGCCAGTGGACCCGCCCCTCCACCCGTCCGTCCGTCCGTCTCTCCCTCCACCTCGATTCCTCCCAGTCTGGCCAGCGCTGATGGACGGAGCTCCCCGGGACGTATGAACCAAACTTGGATTGGAGGTGAGATGGGGGCGTGGAGGTAATAAGGACTTTTTGCTTTTTGCTTTAATAAAATGGATGAAGAAAAGCCCGCCCCCTCCCCCCACCCGACGCCTCGCGCCGGCTTTCTCTTTGCTCACAGTTCACAGGCGACACTCGCTTTTACTGAGCGAAATCAAAATGTCACCGCTGAAATGTCACTGGAAGCCAGCTCGTCTGTGTGACGACGGCACAACGTTTTAGCGCCACGACGGTGTCATGCTGTTTTGAGTCGAAATAATAAGGGCTTTGAGATTCTGTGGCTTTTCTTTTTTCTTTTATATTTTGTTCATCCGACACATGTCATCTCAGGCCATGCGCGCGCGCTCACGCACACACGCGTGTGTTGACATTTACGCCGAATGTGGTGCCATCGATACGTCGCTTGTTACTTATAACATGAGGCACTCCGGGCGAGTTTTGTAATGAGCCCGGTCTTGCATTAAATGAAGCAGCGCTTCTCGTCCAGGAAACAGGGCAAACATCCCTGTGAAGCAATTGCTCCAGATGAGGTTACGTTGCTGCGGAAACGCTGCTGTGGTTCAGCCAGGGCGTTATAGGTGTATGAGCACATATGGGCCTGTCCTGGCTGTTGGCCTAAGAACACAGCCTTGATGAGGCCACACAGTGACACCAGATAGTCTTTGGTCTCGTCTGTCAAACTGGGAGGCATAAACAACAGTGCCATCTGTTACCAGGTGTAACTGTTCACCCATAACGGTTTGAACGGAGGTTTGACTAGGAAGCTTTGAGTGGGTGTGCGCGCACGCGAGCGTGTATACACATGTCAGCATGTGTGTGCGACTATCTTTGTGTGTGTGTGTGTGTGTGTGTGGGTGTGTGTGTTTCTGAGTGAGTGTATTTGTTGCTCGTCTTTTGCACATTGGAATGTAGTGTGTGTATGTGCGCTGTAGTGACAATGAAGTCATTTTCTGACAGGGGTGTCACTTGACTGGAATGTAAATCTGAGCGGATCCTTGCTGTTTTCAATCTGTCTCCAGCCCTGATTGTTTACCGGAGGGATTGGGGAGACGGTATTGGCCCACTGACGCCCCCTGAGTTGGCTCCTCTGCTTGGGCAGCAATATCATCTATTTACTAGCTTATCTGGCAGCAAGGCTGTTAGTCTGTGTGTGTGTGTGTGTGTGATTTTAAGTGATTCTTATCTTTCTTTTCTTGTCTCGTACTTACCATACTGTCTCACTGGGTGAATTCACAGTTAGCTTGTGATTACATTAGCACGTTATCACTCGCACCAACGTCACTGAGATGAAGATGACGATGAGATGATGACACTGAAACACTGAGATGGCAAATGCTGTCAGGGTTTGAAGCTTTCCCTGTTGGAGCAGTGCCTTTGGTTTTAATTACATTTTCTTCCATAGCAAAGACCTCAGCAGTCTCTTTTTTCTTTGCTCAAAATGCTCAATAAATTATTAAAGTCAAACTTGTGCTTGTTGTCTGTTCTGGATTTGTTCTTGTTCTTTATGCTGTCAAAGACTCAATTCACAGTCAATCCTCGTACCCTCGTACAATAGTGCGTGCAGAAAGTCAAGAAGGACGGACTACACGGGTCCAGAATCCAATGCAATTTGCCTGGGATTTCTTAGGAGGGATTTGCTGCTGTTTTCCACATCAGTGCATCTCTCACGCATCTGCAGTCGCCAGGTATACCAGACAGAGAGGAAGCTATCGCAGCTTAAGCCCCGCTTCACGGCCTTCATGGGATTGCTATAGGCTATAGCCTCCTTGTCGAGTCAAAGGAAATGATTCAGCCACACATTGGGAGCGAGTGTGACCAAAGGCAGGGTATATAGGAGTGGGTGGCAGCCTGCAGCAAAGCCCCCTTGTTAAAGCTTGTCGTGTCACTTTCGGGTTGGTGATGGGTTTTTTGTGTGCACCTGTATTGCATGTCAAGCCCCCCCCCCCTTCCCCCACACCACACCCTATTACCCAGGAGGAGGGGGAGGGGAGATGGGAGTTATGCCCATCAGGGGCTTAAAAGAGTGAAAATACTCTGATGATCACGACACGTGGTGCAACGTTGTCACGGCCGTGTTGCCAATACGACAAATTAAACTATCTGGAAAGTTTGACACTGAGGGAATGAAGGGAATGAAGGGGGGGGGGGGTGATTATACAATATTGCGCAACAGTGCCATTGCTTCAAGTGGGAATCAATTGTGAAAGTGACTTCAAATTAACGACCATCTGAGCGGCCGTTTGTTATCCTCCTATAGACAAAGCGCCAGGCGGTTACGTGGCTGGATAGCCATAATCAATTACAGCGTATATAGCATCAGTATTCCAGAAGATGTCACACGCACAGGCAACAGACACAAATGCCTCATAAAGCCATGCTCATACTAACTCAGTGTGATGCATAAGAATGAGGGCTGCCAGTATACCTCGTCTGGGCTCATTTGTGACTTGCGTTAGCTGGCGATATAATCAATTCCCCGGTCTGCTATTTGCTCCCTTTATATTCACTCACACACAAGGCCATAATGCCTTTTGTGATTTGATGCCTATTAAAGTGGTGGGGGGAGGGGGAGGGAGAGAGAGAGAGAGAGAGAGAGAGAGGAGCAGGTGAAAAAAGAGCAAAGCGAAGTCCTTGGCTAACTAATTATACCCTAGCGCCGCCATCATTTCATGAAGAATGAAGACAGGCAAGTTAGCTGCCTTCAAACATGGAGCTCTGAGCACTTCCCGAACAAGCGCAATACACCGGTGCTCCCCTACGGGAAAATGACAGGGGTATTGGTCTCTTTCTGAACAACTCTGCAGAAATAATAGGACCTTTCAGCAACAGAGGGAAGGAGAGTTAAAAGGGAAATATTAGGGGGAAATATTGGCAGCTCGGGAAGATAAACTAAAGGGAGGAACACAGTAAGGCAGAAATAAGACAAAACTTTTTAAATACAATTAGGGGGACATATTGGCAGCTCGGGAAGATAAACTAAAGGGAGGAACAGTGGCAGTAGACAGAGGGCCAGAGAGAGAAGAAACGGTGCACCCAGATAAGTGGTGTTGAGGAGCAGAAGAGAGACAAATGGTGAAGATAGGAGGGGGGGGGGATAGAGAGGAAAACAGACTGCCAGGAGATGATTTATTATTACTGAATCACACATCTCCTCAGAGGCAGGCGCCACTTTTCATTGTGTTGTCTGACAGGCCTGAGTGAGACTGGTGTGGCGGTCAATAGGAGCGTAAACAACCTCCAAGTATTGGTTAGGAAATAAGTTTCAGCGCTTGAAAGCATTGTAAACGTCTAGAGCACGACAGTCTCCCTCATACCTCACAGTGTAACACATGCTAAACACAATCAAGTGCATTTCCACCAGGGATTTGCTTCAGTTAGTCTGACACAGTGTATAAAACAATTATAGAGCAGAGCAGCTATACAAACACGCTTTTATACAAGATAATGCATAAAAAATGATAATGCTCTGACACAATGCATGCATTCCTCTGGTGTGGGTGTGTGTGTGTGTGTGGGGTGAAGGGGTGGGTGGGTGTGTTTGTCCTTGCTGGTGCACTGAAGGGTGGCCTTGAAATGTTCCCAAGAATTGTTGGTGATATGGTCTCCCATTTCCCTGTGAGCTCATTCAGCTGTGTCTCTTGAAAAGGCTGTCAGACATTTCAAGATGCCCCCTAGAAGCCTCTGCAAACTGTCAGCGTGTGAATTTGATAATGCAAAAGTCACCACAGACCACGCTTCATCACACTGATGTCTGTAGTTTGGGGGAATATGCTCAACAATGTTATGATATTTCCTATTTCATCACGGTGGTGAAATCTTGTCTGCGTGTACACGAGACAATGATAAAAAATAAATAAAAAAAGTCTAGAATTGTATTTTCTTGAGAAGATAAACTTACACACACTAAATCAAAACCTCATGGAGATATGGATGTATTTTCCTTTTTGAATAACCACAGTCAGATAGAATCAGGGAGGGACATGGACAACATCACCACTTGCAGCACAGCCTGAGTTGAGATTAAAATGTTCCTATACTATTGGCCTGGGTGATTACTATCTCTCTCTCTCCAAAGGCCTACGGGGGCTGAGCCAGACACACACAGACTCAATGCATTCAGACTAGCAAAAGCGTTACGTCAGACATATGGATAAGATGGAGCGATTGGATAAAATGCCTAAAGAATGGGGTGAAAGTGAAGGCTTTCCACGTTGAAAAATGGAGACAAAAACGGAGAGAGATAGATGAACCTGGAGACAGACAAATCGAGCAAAGAATTGCCGGCAGAAAGAGAATGAGGCTGTTGCACATGCATTGATGCAAACGGTAACACACTTTATCAGAAGGAAAAAAAGAACAGCGACTCCACTTTACAAACAAGACAACGCTACTGATCGATGTGACCAGAACGCGCTGGAGTGCGCTCACCCGATGACGAACGGGGGCGCTCAATATATATCCAAAACCTTTTTCACACACATGGTACCGTGATAAACAGAATCCAGGAGGCACACAGACAAGAAGCACTATATATACTGAGAGAACTTGGTAGGCAGATACAATTAGGGGGGAAGGGAGGGAGAGAGAGAGAGAGAGAGAGAGAGAGAGAGAGAGAGAGAGAGAGGTTCCAGAAGCTGGCCAGAAATAAGAATAGCCTGGGCATATAGAGCCCAAAGTACACCAGTAACCCATTCACAGTAACCATATAGGGACCAGGGGCCTCATTTATTTTCTTAGATAGACTTGAACTTAGTCTTCTTAGGATCACATCCAAAAAAGATTCTGCGAATAAATAACCTTGCATACGCAAAAACGAAGAAGCCCATTTGTAACGTATGCACCTGTGATCTATAAATATCAAATCAACTTACATCGACGGCACCGGAAGAAGCCTTACCATCAGCGATTCCCCCTTAAATAATGTTAGCACAAATACAGATTCAGTAAGGAATAACGATGGACCAACAGAGAAAAGCATAAGAACCGCTGAGACCATGGCGACGATAGAGGAGATTGAAGACACGTGTGTCTTGGACTGTGGTGGTGGACATTCCTTCACAACATCTGTGGCTTTGTGTGACAAATCTGTGTTGTGTTGTGTATATATTTTTGTTTTCTGTATACAGAATGATGTAGGCCAGCGTTTCTCAACCCTGATCTTGGGGGCCCACTGTCCTGCATGTTGTAGATGTCTCCCTGCTCCAACACACCTGACTGTAATGTATGGGTCGTTATCAATCGCTGCAGAGGCCTGATAACAACCCATTCATTAGAGTCAGGTGTGTTGGAGCAGGGTGACATCTACGGTATGCAGGACAGTGGGCATCCAGGACCAGGGTTGAGAAATGCTCCTGTAGGCTAAGTGGTTTACTGCAGTAAGTCATACTTAAAGGTATATTCAGCTATTGCAAGCTAATTGTACGCTAATATATATTTTGTCAAAATCACCATTTATCTCCTCGCGTTTTGCTTTAGTTTAGTGTTCTCTGTGCGTTGAAACAATATTCTGATACTTGTACACAGCCCTGACTCCATAGCAACATAAACAGAGTGGCGAACACCACTCACATCAACAAGTCCGTAGTACCACACTTTGCTTCACAATGCGTTTTAATGTGTGGGGCGGCGCTGCACAGGACTATTGTTTTGATTTGAGCTCGAAGTTAGCAAGCGTTTTGCGACGAATGACTTTAAGTCATATGATCAAAATTGACCGTATGTCAGTTTTATATGAGTCCCCAGGTCTTCTAGGCACAAGGTGACCTTCTCTGAATCACTCTTGTCCTTTCTTTCAGCCAGTCAGCAGCGTACTGCTGCTGACTGCAGACATTAACAGGTGTTCGCTTTCAGCTAGCAGCTCCCATGGCTCCCAACAGCACACACTGTCATCATGCTTTATTTATCCATTTTGAATCCAAGCAAACCTGTAACGGGTCAAATAAATGGGTCCCCACAAGGCTGAAGATATTTGAGCATATGTGAAAATGGACGGTATACGTTCAATGTTGACACCCTGTCCAGTTCACTCTGGAATTATGTGAAACAATGTCTCACACAATTCACATTTTATATTTCATAAAGATGCAGTGTAAAAATAAAAGAAGATGATTAAACTGTTCAGCATCTAGGTTATGGTCCCCAGGATAATGTGTTTTCACCACCAATTACTTTGCCAGTGCAAGAGATAACTGTAATCTATCAATAAAATGAGGCCCAGGTTTCTTGTCAGGACAGTCGATGTGGGAGGAGAAAACAAGTCATTAATTTAGATTTTGTATCAAGATTTGTTTTCCCCTCCTTTATGATGCCATATGTTCCATTTGTCACCGGGCACATAAAGCCGACAAATTCAGCACACAGAAAGAGATCACTAAACACAAAACCTAATAATAACTGCTTCATGGAATACAATACAAAATTAATAAAAATATCTAGCCTATTTTTTCTGAGAAAATATCTAAGCCTGCAATGAGGCTTGGGTTTGTTGCTTGTAATGACTGAACTGGAAACAGGATGTATGTAACATGCACCTGCTAGATGACTGTGATATTTACTGGAAGGATGAGCATTTTTTTTTTTTTTCACAAGGCAAGAAACCATGAATGAACCACAACAACTGTATTGTCTTAGGACTTCTGATTAATGCGAGGAGGGGCTGAGGAACAATTTGAGTTGTGTTATCGGGAATAAACAGAGAGAGTCGTGAGGGCTTCCGCTCACTGGGGACCCCATCAGAACACTGCCGATGGGGTCCCCAAACCGTCAGGCAAGGTTGGTGTATGTGGCCTGTGATTATGTTTCTTCTCTCTGTGTTCACAATAGGGAGGGAGGGAATTGTGCATCTGTGTTTTCCAATGATTGAAAATCTCTCTTCCATTGCACTTACCGTCTGATTGGTTTGACCTTGCCGCCACCCGCCATTCCTTTACCAGCTCTTTCAGAAGAATTATTCCACATTCCACATCTATGCATATCAATTATGTAAATATTTGGGACAAAAACAAAAGATTAGATCTGGGCCATTATATTAAATATCATGGAGGCTTGCTTTATCATTGGTAGTCTAATGTCAGATGTGATATAATTCCTCATAATGTTTGTTCTTAATTATAAATATTACACTTCCTTACAAATGAGCCTGATATTTCAATAGAGCGATCTTCCAGAAGGCCTATCAATCCTTTTGAGTATTTTATGGCCCAAAGATTTCTGTAAAGAAATCTCGGGGACACAAGAGGAAAGATCCGGTCTTTTCACAGAACTCCCTAGAGCGCAACATCGTGCCCCTTTCATGGACGGTAAGAAGTAATTACAGCAATTGACAGCTCTAGCAGAACGTTTCTACGTAGGTCTCATACCAAAACACCCGGGCTGGCAGCCTGCCTAGCATTTGCCACTTTTTTTTACACATGGTTATCGAGCCTTATCACGCTTAACACTAGCTCCCACCTTGCCATATTTATTTCTCTGTCCCTTTTATTTCTGAAAGCTCTGAGCCATCTTGCCCTTAAAGTTGTGACTCTGAAGTGTAACAAACCATAGGCACTGGTTACAGACATAGGTCTGTATATAACACGTTGCTGGGACGCATTGGCGGCACCAGACATTTTCTTTTGCAGGTGCTATGGTGTAGCTTGACGTTTCAGTGAGTGTGCTCTGAAATGTTAAGTTTCCCTTGACACACGGATACACGCATTCGCTTTGCAGCGGTCTAATAACGAGCGAATGAGAGGGAGAGAGAGAGATTGATTAATGTTTTTTATGTACTAAATATGCTGAAACAACAGCAACATAAAACGTATTAGCCCACTGTACATATTTCAATATCATATACCAGCCAACAGGCTGGGTTTATGGAGACAGTTTGTTGTGTTGTCCGACCATTGGACGAATACGATGTGTTGTCTTTTTTTTTGTTTGTCTAAAAATTATTTTGTTTAATGTATTTATTAAATATAAATTATAGGCTACTATTCACACATTAACACAAGTATGTTTTATAAATGAACCACAGAAATGTCTGGAGGGTGCTATGGTGATCCTAGGGTAGCTAAAGCACCTGCAAGCCCCTCCCTGGCGCTGCCTATGCCAGGGCTTGGGTGCTTGTGTGTGTGTGTGTGTGTGTGTGTGTGTGTGTGTGTGTGTG
>JAODOY010062052.1:0-17199 GCA_025399855.1 Forbesichthys papilliferus
ATCAAAATTAATATTGATATTGCAATTTTCATGATCAATATCGCAATATCCCATTTGATCAATATCGTGCACCCCTAACTAGAGCCCATATATACAGAACACACTTGAAATAAAAATCTGAATACGAGTTAGAGTGCCTGATTAAAATATGACACAACCGACGCGCACTTGAACAACACTTTCATACAATCAGTTCCTTAGGTGGACGACTAAACGCGTGTTTGAGATTAAAATACATTTCTTATTTTCCCTGCTTTCTGTCAGGCCACCGGGCCCCGTCATGCCGTCAGTGGAGATTCCTCAGGCGAGCATCAGGTAATATATCTGTGAACGTGATCCGCTCCGTCTCCACCTGTGTGTGTGTGTGTGTGCGTGTGCGTGCACAGACAATGGTTAGTGAGGTCACGTCTAATACAGTTCATTCACTCCGCCGGGACTTTTGATCAGGGGATGAGTGGTGTGGTGGAGGGGGGATTTGTCTCTAGGGTCAGATAGGGGTCATGTCAGGTGCAAGAGAACAAGAGACGGGGGGGGGGGGGCAAGGTAGGCATTCTGTGGCAGGCAGCCAGCCATCTCTCCACATTAGAGGCCTGTCTGTCTCTACCTATCTGTGAGGCATCTTGTCAGCGTGTAAGGGAGGTTTGCAGTGTGCTACCTTGGCTAACCGAAAACAGGAGGTGTAACTTAAGCTCGATGCATCTCTCAGGGGCATGCAAGGGACACGGATCCGTTTTTTTTTTTTTTGGACTCCGGTTGGCGCGCCTGGCACAAGCGACACTCTACACTCTTTCAAAGGACGTGTCTTTTGCAATGTCCTTGCTTGGGATGATACGCTTTTGTGTTGCATTCCGACACTCTCTTTGTCTGACGTTAGATGTATTTAGCTTACCCTTTTCATTAATTTAGTACACATTTAGCCTTTAAATTAGTCAAGTATGTTATAATACCACTGAAAACACAAGGTTGGCTTAATTCCATTAAGATAAAAGTGTGCTTCAAAACGTGTACAAATTGTTGGTAGAGGAAGTAAATTACAAAGGCCCCCAGAAAAACATCAAGGTAATAAACTTCTAAATGAGTTCCAGACTTTTTGACAACAAAATATCTTCCCAGTCCTGTCTTGGTCATTCTTCAGTATTCATCAAAGAAATGAATTATTGTGATCGCTTGTTTAAAAATGCACACGGCATATTCATAAAATTAATGACCTTTAGCTAGATTGTATGTGTGACGCTGGATATTGCATCATGCCTGAAGGAACTACCTTCGTCTGCTGGAGATAGAGAGCAGAGTTTCACTGCAGAAAACAAGTACACAGATGCTTGTTCAGTGATTTGTAGCCTCTACGTACACTATGTAAATATCTTACCGCAATGGCAGACCATTAAATCAAAAAGAAACTAAAGTTATTAAAATCTATAAGAAATCAGTGATAATTTGATAAAAAGTCTGGATTAAAATTCTAACTTTCTGCAACGACATTATAAGGTACAGCTTGTTATTCTTCTGTTATTACTCTTATTAATGCACAAATATAGTACATGCTAATCATGGAACAACCTTCAGGTGAGTTGGTTCTGTCTGAACTAAGTCTGAAATGGTCTTCTCTAAATGTAAATGGGGGTTCACCCCGACGATTTTATGACCGTGTGTTTTTAGAGAGTATTTTGATGTGAAAAGGCGGTATTCTAATGAGCATGCGGCCATCTTTAGACCGTCTCTGTGGCCGCCTGGCACTGAGCGAACACAATGCCAGGTTTGTGGGCCGTGTCCGGGGCTGGCGCCGGGCAGCGGGTCGAGACCCCGGGGACACCGGGGGGTTGCATTTCTCCCCTCTGACATTCTGTGCCTTTTTCTTTTTGTGGGCAGCAGACCTTAATATTACTGAAGACAGACAGGAACAGACTTTTCATGTCGGACATCCTGCTTAGTATTCTGTCTGTAATTAACAGCGATAACTTTTTTAGTACCAGTATGTAGGCCCAAGTATGTTTTCGATATGTTTCTCATAATTGGGGTCATATTTCCAGGGCTTTAGGATTGCGTGGGACTCTTTGATACCTCAGATCACAGATCTGTTTTTTAGCCATATGTTGTTTTATATTTCTAATCCTATTTATTCATTATTAAATGCTAGAACCTCACCGCACCAAATGTAGCATTCAAGACATAGTTGCCTAGTCATTACACGGTGTACAGTTGTCCGTTAATAATAAATCAATGTGCTTAAAGTTTAAAAGCAACAGCATGCAGAATGACGTTATTCACACCTTCAGCAGACGTGAGCTTATTCTTCTGTTGCGTTAATGTTTTTCGCTGTTCGCAGCTTGCATTGGCGTTGGCCACGCTAGCATGCTATGAGTGCAATTCATGAGGTGTGGGACTTTACTGCTGTCTTTCAACACCTACTCAGTCACATCATATTATAAGGGACACAATATTTGTTCTGTGTGCCTTTTGAGCATTACGGCTGTAGAGCTACAGTACGAGTCCCATTCCCTGTGTTGGTCAATGTGAGAAAATGTCACTAACACTACCAGGGTTAGAGCATGCTCATGCTGTTCCCACTGTGTGTGTGTGTGTGTGTGTGTGTATTATGCGCGTACAAGCGCTGTCTGTCTGCATGCACCATGCCTGACTTATGTGACACCAGAGATGAATTACAGTGTGACAGTTGGTGGTGTCTCCAGCGTTGGGCTAGGGGAGTATGCTTGATTTAGATAAATCGCGTTGTCCGTCGCGGGGCCAGAATATACTCCCACCGTTGCTTTATTGGACCGCTGTGCGATACGGATGGTTCAAACTTAACAGGAAATACCCCTTCCCCACCGCCCCTCCCAACACACACACACACACACACACCCGCATGCAGAGAAAGATATGACCTAGATACAAACAAACATAAAACCTCACAGCACTCGCTGGCAGCAACACAAATAATGTCCATCTCAGTGAGCCCTTCAAGCACAGGGTTTGGTCTTAGAACTCTGTTTCCCTATAAGCAAATGCAAACACTGCTGGAACACAGCTTTGGGAAGTCTCAATTCTGTAGATGATCTTTTTATTATTGAAATTACTACTGTATTGCTATTTTTTCACATTTATTTAGGAATCAAAGCTAGGAGCATTTAGTTATCAAAAGTGACCAAGTCACAATTTTGGGCAAAACAGAGCTTTAAAAGTTGCTGTTCTTCAAACATTCATCTGTTCTAAAATATTGATAAGCAAAGTTAATTCAGAATGACTTTTTTTCTGTCTTCAGAGCGCTCACTGACAGCTATAAACAAACAAGGAGTCGGAAACTGTTTTCTTTTGAATGTCTCTGAGCTCCGCTGCAGGCATGTGAATAGCCAGGGTCTGGATAGACTGTATCGGCTGGACATAGATCCCAGAAAGGAGAAATTTCCTTCTAAAACAAGTTCCTCCCAAAAGTCTGTGAACTCCAGTTCATGATAGGCTGTAATTTTAGGGTATGAGGCCTTGGGCCATAACTTGACAGCTTGAGAACTCCATCTCTCATAGAGAAGACTGTGGTGCGGAAAGAGGAAGAGCCCTCTTTTTATTTATTTATTTATTTATTTATTTATTTTCCTTTTTCCCTTTTTATCCCCTCACCCCCCATTTTTCCTGCCCTGTCTGGGAGCTCTCCCGTCTGGAAGTGGCCTGCAACCTCAACGTGGCCAGCAACTTCCTCGCCTCGCTTGTCACTCGAATGGGACTGTACGGGAAGTGGAACTGTTCTGCAGTATCGAGAGAGAGAGGGAGGGGGAGAGCGAGGGAGAGAGAGAGAGGGAGAGGTAGAGCAAGAGAGAGGGAGGGAGAGGGAGATAGAGAGAGACGGACGCAGGCTTCCTCGCGAGTGCCTTTTTATGACAGCCTTGACAAAATAACCAGCCCTCTCATTACGGTATATGCAAACAATGATAAAGGGGGAGCGTGCCGAGGTGTCATGTTAGACAATCAAGGAGAGGACCTCTGACATGCAGCCACGGGCGTATAACAAAGTGCCCCGCCAGGCGACAAATGACACCGCACTTAATTCGCTGCGCAATGTTCCCGTAATTAGGCGAATTTGGCGCAGGCGGGAGAGGGGGGGAGGGGGGGGCAGCGACAGCTAGATCAAGGCCTTGATGAATTAGGGGTCCACTGTCAAGATCAAATCACATTAATCAAGGTGGCCGAGTCTGTCGACAGGCCCAGCCACCCCCCCCCCCTCCCTTTTCTACTTCCACAGGCTGGTGTGATGAATAGGCTGACTTCTGCCAGGCACAAAGTATGCATCACCATCAAGTCTGTGAATTTAAATGTAAGAGTACTATGTGTGGTGTATCCTATTGACTTTTTTGTCTTGTCGCCAGATAAAGTAACTTCATCAGCGCCGGGAGAGAGCCTCTTTTGTTCTGCTTCCTTGAGAAAGTGTGCCACGGAGCTGGGAGCAGAGGGGCAGGGCTGGCCAACCCGATCATCCATTCCCGGCTCGGCGTTGCTGGAATGAGTGGCCCTGATAATTTAACACTGAGCACTGTTTACCGCGCTGCCCGCAGACGCGCGCTCGCGCTCATCACTCACGCTCCTCTCCGCGCTCAGTCTCCGCCGACGGAGAGGAACGGCGACCCGTCGCCGGGCTTTGCTTTTCCAGCGCGTCCCGCCGCCAGCTGATAAATGTCGCGCGGTCAAGTTTTCTTTTCGAGCTCGCGTTTCCCGACTGATGGAGCGTTCGTGTTCTAGGTGACTTTAAATTAGTTTCGACAAAAGACTAAGCTGCAGTGTCTATACCTATACCGTCCTAATGCCTACACTGTCTTTGTCACACTACAGTGTGACTAGTTTCTTTACCTGAAGTTTCCCCCTGCTACAATTAATGGCATCCCATCTAGTATTGAACCACGTAGTAACCTCAAAATGTGATTCAGCCCTCGCCCGCCTGTACCCGTGACCTGTATATAGAAGTATAATTATTGCTGCTTGCTTGAGGGCAACATGGCCTGCGCCACACAGATTAGCTCCACTGCGAGCCATTAATGAATATAAATAAGCGCGGGGTGTTGAGGGTTGGGAAAGGTTGCCCGTGTGCCATTTGTGACGGATCCTGCACCACTGGCTGAAAGACAGTTGACGGCTGTTTGCTACAAGCCTGCACATTGATCCAAATAAGATGAGAAGGCTGTGGCATATTTGCTCCACCACTGGGGGTTCTTGAGCAGTTTCTAGTCTATGTTCATTCAGTAGTGAAGATGATGTCGATTCGGTAATCCTTACAGAAAACACACTTTTAAAGGTTTTTAAAGCCATATTCAAGTTGTTGTCAGTGTTGTTAATTGTCACAAGATGGCTGTCTGTTTATTCTTCATTTCTATTACTTCCATAACCAAGTATAAATCCATGCACGTCATTTGTGATGAAATTCCTTTGGTGACACTATTGATTAGCCAGAATTGGTTGTTTTTCAAACAAAACAAAAAAATGAAAACACACTTCTAAGACATCTACAAAGCTGCTCAGCATCTCTGCTGGTAGTATGTTCTCAAGTTACCTCAACATTACAGTACCTCATTAAATGTATATTCCCACAGACTACATGGGGGAAAAAATGATCCAACAGAATTCAGCGCGTAAAATTCCACTTAAGTTGGTTCATCCTGCACTTAACAACGCTACCCTTTCTCTCCTAATACAAGCAAAGGAAGTCCAGAGACGCCACAAGGCTCTGGTGAGTATTTAACAAAGCCCTTCTGTAAACAATGTCTGTTAGGGGAGCAAAGCCGAGTGCTTACCCGTGCATGCTGTGGAGAGCGTGCGGCTCGTAGTGGTACCGTCCCTCGTGGTGACGCATGTCGATCGGGATAGGGGTGTGGAACGTCGGGAAGACACTGTGCGGCCCTGGCACAATGACAGGAGAAAGAGAGAGAGAGAGAGAGAGAATCAGATGGGGAAGAAGCCGAGCAACCAAGAAAAGACTTGAGCCGTCTCAAAGAAATAAAAATACAAAATAGCGAGAGGGAGAGACGTTTCAAAGGCGAAGGGGCTACAATATAGCAACATGAATTTCAGAGCAGGCTGAGCAGTTTCGTGTAAAATATTGGCACTATCACACAAGAGAAGTGGAATAAATAAATAATCAAAGCCCCCCTAAGAAATCCTACATCTCGAACATAAAAGATGCCCAACCGAGCTTTTGACAAAGACCTGCAGCTAGCCAGTCTTTGAACTAGTCTAGAGATGATGGGCCGGGCGCAGGACGGCAGCGCACCCTTCCCCAAACAGGGACTGACAGTGTTGGGGAAACCTTTCTTCTCTCCATCTTCCCATCCAAACAGCCCATTTCTCCTCCAGAGCCAAGAGAGGCTTCGGGCACTGCCAGCTAGCCACACGCACACACACACACTTGCACACACTCTTGGGATATGTTCGCATGTAAACAATGTATATTGCGCGTTTCCAGAAAGGACGCCGGTTCGTTCAACCGCTGTGAGCCAAGGCCAAAAAAAAAGATAGGGTGGGTAAGGGGTAGGGGAACGCCAAGGAAAGCCAATCGGGCCGCCTTTCGGGGTTACAAGCTAAAGGTGGCGGTTCTGCTTTCAATTTGTGGCATCTCGTGTTTACAGCAGTTGTGTTTTTAAATGTTTTTTATTAGGTCGCCGCTTGCATCATGGATTCTTTCACAGGCTTTTCCTTCTATGTAATGGTGTCTGGCGCAGAGTAGTTTACCCAAAACATCAGGACTAATTAACTGTTGCGATAACACAAAACCACAGCTGAAGTTTGGAGGGAAAAGCAAGGTTTTATTTTTTTTCCTTTTTTTTTTTTATTACCATCACGTAAATATAGGCCCGTTTGTGGACCTTAAACTGTGTTATGGGGCTGTGGTGCTTGTTAACTGATTCTTCCTTTTTGTTCTCAGGTATTTTTTGAAGAATTTGAAGATCAAGGATTTGGAAGCGTTTGAAGCGATGTTAACTGTCTCTCTCTTTATCCCCATCCTCCCTCTCTCTCTCTCTCTCTCTTCTCTCTCTCCCCCCTCTCTCTCTCTCTCTCTCTCCCCAGGTGCAGTTAATTGTAACCCGGTGCAGATAGTCTCCCCTGCTGCCAGAGAAGAGAAGACACAGAGGAGGTGGGACAGCTGATCTCTGGATCGTATTAACATTCCTTGTGTGTTGCGAACATGCACGCACACACACACACACACACGCACACACACACTTCTAAGCGTGCACACACACACACACACACACAACACCCCGACATGGCCACGGAACATTACCTATACCTGCGTGGTTGGTGGGTGGGGGGGGAGGTGGCTGTCCGTCGCCCTTCCCATCCAAACCGTCTTCCCCGGGGATGGGGGTGAGTCAGCATCCCAGCCCCATTCCTCTCACTCTACACACTGTCAGCCTGACAGACACCAAGGGGCCATGGGGGGAGATGAGGTTGGCTTAATTCAGGGGTCCGTTCGTTTGTCCCAGCCCGAGCAACAGTGTTCTTGCTTGGCTAAAGGCTGCCTTCACATGCACACTGACGTTCTCCCGTTACTCCGAAAAACACGCATGTCAATATTTCGTGAAATTATAGAATGAGAAATATGAAAGCAATTCGTGTTTTGTGGACTCTGAGATCTATTTAGTTGGCAAGTGACAAGCCAAATGCCTGGTTGAATATGATGTGAACATATTTATGGTGTTTTAAGTGTCAAGATCTTTTAAGATCTTTTTGAGATGGCAGATTAAGATGAAAAGTGTGTGACACTTGACCTATGACACAAACATCAAAAAATATATAATGTAATATATTTTTCCTTGATTTTGAGTTTTATTCAGCTGTTAAGCATAATGCCAGTTGGTTTGGATGAATACCCGCAAAATGTACAACAAGCGAACAATAGAAGAAATTGAATAATGCGTTTTATGTGATCAGACTTTCCCACAAAAAAAAAGGAATAACATGGAGCCACTTTTTGCCTTTTCTTTAATCATCCAGAGACTTCAACGTGGATCGCATTAGAGCTGTGGGTGAGTCATGACCAAGTGATACTTTGCCATATCATAATGTGTTTGAAGACCTGGGGGGCTGTGTATCATTGGTCAGATACTGTGTGTCGTTATTGCACCTCAGAGAACCTAAACGCAATAGACACAGCTGGATCACAGGAAACATCTGTCTGTCTATATACACTGGTATGTGTAATGACTAAGTAGCTGCTTTATTGTGATTTGTGAGGCTGGTATAATTATCTTCTTTAGACTGCTTAGACTTGCGCGTGTGTGTGTGCGTGCGTGTTTGTGCGTGCAAGCTAAAGGGCCCCATTCAGAGAGCGACTCGAGTTAATGCACCATTCTTAACAGTCGGCGTGACATATAACAGAGGGTCATAGGGTTGAGGGCTGAAGAAGTTGAGGGAGGGACAAGAGAAACCAAATCTAGGTCACATGAGCATCAATGTGGCCCTACAGTGAACTGTGGGTGAGGGGGATGGAAGCTACGTGTATGGCTAATATTTTTTTAACTGAAATAATTAACCCCCCATTAACCACGCTCGTGCGTGTGGGAGCGATTGCTTATCAAAAGAAATCGCCAGGTTGACTCTCTGGTGTAGCCGCTGGACCGACCGCTCCTATCAACAAAAAACCGGCGCTCTATCAACTTTTTCTAGCGATTCAAATTTTTAATCAGCAGCGAGGTGAAGGAAATCTCTAGCGTTTCCACCAATCAGAATCTAGATAAAGGCTTTTCAGGCTTTCTTGCAGAGTATTATCAATATAAAAAACACAAAAACCTAATAACAGTGAGAACATTAAAAAAAATTCAGCAACGCGAAACCAAGTAAACTGTTAACTGTTTGCATTTCAAAATGCAAATGCACGGATATGCGTCATGTTGCTCGCCTGTTTATACTTCCTATGACTCATTCATCTTCTCCTCATTTAATATTAAATTAACAAAAGGCATAGAAAGGCCTACATTTGATAACGCAAGCACTAGGCTACTACATTTTGGTGTCCGTGTTGTGTTTCACTCTTTATAGTTGTCAGTAATAGTCCCGCAACTTCTTTGTTTCTGTTTTCTGGGTTGTCCGTCAGGAGTAAACTTAGTTGAAACATTTATTTAGCCAATCAGCCAAACAATCATCTAACAGCCAATCAGTGAGCCAGCCAGCCATCCAGTCGTAGCCAACCAGTACAGGCTGAGGCTCCCTTTGAGGGCCCCGGGGCCACTCAGCCACGGCCCCAGCGAGCCGGTGAGAGGATTGACCGGGCAGGCTTATTCTATCACCCAGACAGCTCCATTGTTCTGCCGCCCCTGGAAGAACAAAAGGAGAGCGCTCGGGAGAGTTCAAGAGGCACATTTACCTGATTTACTGGGCCCCACATCCCCCCTGGGCGCTAGCTCGACGTCAGGCAGCGCTGCGATGCCCTCGCTTATGCCCCAGCCATCTATTAGTCTTTACATTTGTTTTTCCTGCGAAGGTGTGCACTGCAACAGTTTTTCAAAGTCACCCTTGCTTCCATTTCGCCACAGCAGAAAGCCTGTGTTACTTAACTTGAGTTTGTTGGACTAAGTTGAAGTTTAGGCACATCTCAGCTTCGGCAGTTGAGACTAATTGGAGCAACTAGACTAATTGGACATGCGGCCGTATATAGCTCCTCACGGGGACGTTTTACACGGAGAAGACCATTTGTGTGCATAATTCCACACCCAGAGAGAAATGGTTGTGGGAGGGCGCAAAGAAGGATGCCTATATGTGTTTCTACTAATGGTCTTGAAGGAACCTGGGATTGAATGTAAGGTGTTTTAGGCTCAAAGCCCCATCCATCCACGCCTGCACCAGTCCAGCCCAATGGCGTATGCCGCTGTGTGGCGATGGGATTGACGGTCCCGGCGGCGATCCAGCACACAGGAGAGGCCAATCAGCTGCTCTCAGGCCAATGTTAACAACCTCCATGCATCAACCGGTGCGGGAGGTTGAGCGCGCGTGTGCGCATCTGGCATTAACAAAACGACGGCGCGGGTCGCGCAGCATGCGCTGGATGGAGCCCCGTTCCCTCCGCGAGGCCTCTGCTAGGAGCGTCGTGTTGTTAGCATGCTGTTTGTGTAATTTAGGTACTTAAAAGACGGCGAGGGTCCAAAGAGTGATTACACCGTCGAGTAATCACCCACCTCCACTGCCTCCCTGATTGATCACCCTCTCACTTAATAGCACTGCTTAACACACAGGTTTGTCCAGATTAAGTAATTACCTTAAAGCAAAAGTTTATTATCTTCCAAGACGGGCCGGTGATAAAAGGTGTACTGTCGAGGAGAGCGCCAGCGAGGGCTTTGCAGTTGGTGAATGAGAGCAATAATTAAAATACAATGAATTAAATTGTCGCTTCTGGGGCTGTCACCGTGCTCCCCTGCTAACATCCATATTACCCCACCAGCGCCCCGGCTAGGGGGGCGTCTGGGATTACGCCTTGCCCCGGACCAGTCGAGCAGCTGAATGGGAAATTACTCCAATGGGCCCATCTGTAAATTAAACAAAGACCTAGTTCTTCACCAAAATGAGGGGGCACGTTGCAGATGGGTGGGGGTGGTGATGGGGCGGAAGGGGTGGTGAGGAAGGGGGGGCTAAAAAAAAGAAATCCACTTTCTGCAGCTAAGAATAGCACCTGAGGTTTGAGTGAGTCACTTTCACACATTAGGACTGCGGCGGCTTAATGAGCAAGGCACTTTGGAGGCCGGGACAGATGTTGGAGGATGGATGACGCAAGGCGACGCAGCTTAATGCGTGAGTGTCTGTATTAGCCGGGCTGATGGATCGCTCTCCGGGAGAAACAGGGAAGTCATCTCTGGCTCTGCGTGGCCCCATCCCCCCTCTCTGATCCCCAGCTGGAGGGGTGGGGGCCAGACCTCCAGGCGAACCAGAATAGATCGGGACCCTGTTGCGTCAGCACCACGCTGCCTCCCGTGACGACCAGCGCCGCGCTGGCGAGCATCGCCACACGTCAGGCGAAGGGGAAAGTGAAACGGACAGCCCGGGCAGCTGATTTCACTGAAGCAGGGTCGTGTCTATTTTTCCGACACCATTCTCCACCCCTCCCCTCCCCCCCGGCCCCGCTGTCCGCTTTTCTGTGTCGTTTCTGTGTTTGACACTTAGCTGCTGCTCATGACTGAGAGCAGAAACGCCTGGCTGACTCCGCCAGATGTTTAAAAGAGTGTTTTAAGATGTGCGGATCACTTGAGCTAGGCTAACGCTAACATGGGCCCTACAAGACGACGGGACTGTTAGTCCACCGTGTTATTGCAGGGTAAGGTTGAAAGGCTGCAGAGTGTGTTGGCCAGACACTGGACATGTTTGGATATCAATGTGAGCTGGCTTTGTCAAATAAACACAAAATAAATGTTTTGTCTGTTTGTGGCTGGATAGGATAGTCTGTCAGGGTGGCGTTTCGCATGCGCAAACTCGCGCACACACCCACGCTTGCTTAATGCTACAAACCCCCCCCCCCCGTGTAATACCGTCTCAACAAGTGCCAATGCACAAGCGGCGGACACCGCTGGCACCCCTTCACCGATGTGGAATATTGAACTGGCGAGGAGAGCTTCGGCGGGTGGGTCGGTTTGTGTGAGAAGCGGGGAAAAGGTGGAGGAAGAAGGGGGGGTGGGGTGGGGTGGGGAGTGGTGTTCTTCAAAAGTAGTTGCAACGGGCTGGCCTCTGTGAAAGTCCCTCACTAGCTCATCCCCAGTGGATCACCTCTGACCCGCGCAATTCAGCAGCTGAATAGGAATGGCCAGGGCCACAAAGGCCTGCAAACAGAGCAGTGTGTAATGATAAAGTACTTAGTCCGGGGCGGTGGGGAAGAGGGAAATGGGCCGCCTCACACAATGAGAGCCCGACACACAATTAAACGCTGACTCGGACTCCTGGCTTCCACGAGGGCCAAGATCTCAGCGAGTCAGATGAAGTAATTGTAAGAAAAGGCAACGCCCGGGAGAGAAAATGTCTAAACACCAGTGATATCCTCGCACCGTGTTGCTGTGTAATGTATCGAGAAAATCCACCGTATTCCAAAAATAAAATCCAAGTAGTAAATATCAAGCCGTTGATTACGCTGTTCCCATTACACAGCGCTGACCAGAAACTATATTTGTATGAGGTTTTTGTTTCCTTGTTCATATTTAAAATCCTGTCTAGTGACTTTCTCATGACTAGTGAATTGACTTCTTTCAGATAGAATGGGATAAATAGGACTAACACTAATATGCATGTTTTCTGACCTTATTTCTATCCCTGCATGGCCTGGTTTGGTGGCTAATTAGCTTGTGCTCACATTAGCAATGGCTAGAAGACAAAGCACATCACACCAACAATTAGTCTATATGAGCCATTAGCATCCTGATGAAATCACAGGCAATGCAAAATCCAGATAGCGGCTTTGGGCTGAGCTAATATTAGCTGTGTACTTTTAAGCCTTGATATAAATCATATGGTTTCTGATAACATGGCACAAACATGCCACTTTGTGGAATGCAAAATAAGCACACCGGTTATCTTTGGCTGTGAATGTTCCTTTTCTCATTGCATTTAAGCAGCACTTTAGAAAAACAGAAAACACGATGGAATTAACAGCCATTCAACTTCTCTCAAACAATGTTGCCAGTAGTGTTTCCCCCCCCCCCCCAAGACCCACAAACTGTGTCATGCTAATCGTCTGCCATTTGCTCCATGGCTATGATCGATGCTCATTGCAGTAGAAAAGCTGAGGGCCGACAGTAATTTTACCCACAATATGAGAGGAGGAGGGGAACCCCCCCTGATTAGGAAACCAGAGCCCAACGAGGGGATTCTTGAATGAGGGGAGGCCCACCTTCTCTGACATCCCAGAGGAGACTTTAGGGGGCCGCTCGGCAGCCCACCACTGCACTATATTGCTGCTGTTTGGCGCTATACTTCCCTGTAGGTGAGGCTCTTGGCTGTGCTACGCATGTGAGTGGGCTTCGGGCTTGGCAGACAGACAGACTGTCCAGCTGTGACAGAGTTCCACCGTCGACAGGAGACCTATCATTACACCCATTGGTTGGACATTCTCGCGGTGCTTGCTACGGTTTCCCACTGTGATCTCAATGTTGGCAAAACACGAAGTGGATTATAGGTGAAGTGGAATTTGTGCATGCAGTGCAATGTAGTTTTACAAGTTAATGTGCTATAGATCACAATATACTGTAAATAAACATATTATTGTGTTTCTTAGTTGGTTTTTTTTAAGACAGTAGTATGGCTATAGAGCACAATCCCTCATTCGGATAACAAAATGTTGTATCAATAACCCCGGACAAAGTGCCCTTGCCCCAGTGACCCTGTGGTATAATGTACTCATTACACACATGTTCTAGACAAACATAAGCTTGTCTAGACCAAGTCTAAGGCAACATATTCTGCCGATTAATATAAATGTAAAATTCTTTCATATTCCCATTATTCTTTTTTAAATTTTTTTATTACAGTCCTGACCTTAAGTCAAGGAGAGGTCTGAAATATCAAAGCAGGTTTCCATCCAGCCTGTTGATGGAACCGTCTGTACAGATGCCAGCCGAATTTGTGAAAACCTCTTCAATTGATAAAAAGCCTGTCTTGGCTCAAAACGAGGCAAGTGGGAGAGGGCTGAGGTAACCGAGAGAGGTGGGGCCCCCCTTAAACCCCAACCCCCATCACCCTGCCCCTTCCCGAAACTACAAAGAGGTGGTTCTTCTGTCAAACTGAAATGGAGATGTTTTCAAGTAGAGGCGACTCCATGACCCCATAGGGGCTCACCATTGTCGGGCCCGCTGAAAACAGTTGGCTAACCCCCGGCACTCCTGAGAACAAAGTGGCAAGGTTGAGAGAGGGGTGACCCTTGGTGGAATCAAAGACACTAAACCAGAATGGGATAGATAGAGGGTTAAGAGATGTGGATATACTCAATGCAAGGTGAAACGGCATTGATTGGGTTATTGGTTTCTGACTTATTCTGTGGTGAAGTCCCATTATAGCCCACCGCCCTCAGTATTAGTCATTCTAGTGATTCAGTCAAATGGAGCGTGGCTTTAAACCTTCAGCCTTATGCAACTGTTGTACAAACAGTATCATATTTGAATCATATATCAACACTGATAGTTGCCAAAATATGGCATATTTTAAGTAAACTTTGGCATCACAAGTAACATTTTTTACTTTGCATGCTTTGCCATCAAGACCATCGTCTCCTTTTGAATTATCTCTAATAAGAGTGCTGAACCCTAAGATAGTTAATGGGGAACCATTAATGTTAGTCCATTTATTGTGAGAAACATTCTTCAATCAGGGTGAATGTTGCTTTAGGAAAGGAGCTCAGATGTGGTTGCTTTACAGTGTTTTAACTGTTGCTATGGGACACTGGTTATGCTGGAATGGGGTCCTGTGTTTGGGGGAAGTTACAAGGCCTTTAAATAGAGTGCCTCAAAGCCTCCATTAAACCATGGCTGTTAAAATCAACTAATGCGCTGCAATCAGGCACTTTTAGAGTAGCGTGCATGAGAGCTAGCATGCTTGTTAGCCTCTTATCTTGATAAAGTGTCACTCCAAAAATATAACATTTAAGAATTGACAGGTAAAGTTTAAATTAAAACATGTGGTGCTGTTTTCTAAACAAACAACAACAAAAAACATTTAAAAACGTTTTTCCATTAGTTATTCAATAAGTTTAATGTAAATGAGGTGTTTGTACATCAACTTCTACGCCCCACACTTTATTATTATGTACAGAATTTATCAATTTGATGTTTTACACTATAATGCAAAACGTGTGCATAAAGCAATGCCCTTGATAATCATAGTTTTCTTTGCTTGTGAATACATATTTATGTATCTGTCTTTAATTTGCATTTTCAAGACATTGAACAATACCAAGCTCTCTCAATTTTAATAACCTGGTGGTGTGTAATGGTGTATAATTGCTAGACAGTCACGACACTGTTTATCCTCATGTGCAACCTTTGATTTGGACAGTATCGGAGCTAATTAGCTGTTATTGCAAATCTCCCGCTGCTTGCCCCATACTTAGCAGGCAATTTGCTTGCCTCTTCTGATTTCACTATAACCGTGTAGTTGTTGATCCCAAAGGGCAACTGTATGCTTTTGGGTGCAGTTTTATAAGGGCATTGTTAAGATGACTTGCGCCTCAAGTCATTCTACGCTAAAACTACTTAAAATGCCAATGATATGCCCTAGAATAAAATAACAAAATAACATGCATGTATGCCCTCTTTCATATAACTAACAGGAATGATGCTTAATCTTTGCATTCATTGTGTACATGTGTCATTGCACTCCTTTGCATCCTTAAAAGGCTCATGGGAAACGAGTTAGCAGCCTTTAAGCCCAACTGAAATGACGTGCCATTATGACGGGCAACTGAAGCAGAGGGGTGGAATGGATGGGGTGGGGGGGTTACTTATTGTATTGTTTGACTGACCTGCACCCCCCCCACACACACCTCTCTCACACACACACACACACAAGTTTTTTCCCGGTCCCAACGAAACTGTTGGTTCTGCATTTTTATTTATTTAATTGTTATTTTTTGGTTTGGCCAGACAAAACGCGATTATTCGTATAAAATTATTATTTTCAAAATGTTGTAATTGAGTGTGTGTGTGTATGTATGTATATATATATATATATATATATATATAAAATCTTTTCTTTTTTTTTTTGTAGTAGTGTCACTTTTAAATGCATGTTAGCAGTCCAGCAGCCCGTCCTGCCCCCGTGGATATGTACGCCTCATCTCACAACCGTTCTCATGTCACAACTCCCTCCTTTTATTCCCTTTGTGAGAGGGAATTAGCAACGGGTCCATGCTGAAGGTGGGAAATACCCCCTCTTGCCGCTTCTTTCTGCAGGGGGCGGTGCTTCCGCAACTGGCCTAACAGCCGGTTGTTAATTTACTGTTTATATACTCATTTACAGTTATTGGCATTTGAAAAGTGTTTTTGGCAACAAAATATTTAATTCCCTTTTCTTTTTTATTTTGTACTAAAACACTCCATTGTGATAATAAGAAAATAACTAACTGGCTAACTAGTGAGGATAGCATTGATTCCCTGAGTTAAAATCTTGTCTTATTTTAATTGTATGTAAGTCTTTTATGTCCTTGAGCAAGGCACTAGATAAAAGCCTCACCTGCTCATCCACTGCAGGGTGAATAGGATTGCTGCGTACTAGACTGACTACACCGACAGCTCAGGTATAAGAGGATCTTGTCTCAGCTCACCGGAAGATGTGAAAGGATGAAGACTCATTTGGCGCGCATGGACACATCGGTTAGCATGGCCATGTGCTCTCTAAGACACTTTGACAACACGGCCGTATACACTTTATGGGCCAGACTTTCAGAACATAGTCCTCTTTATTTATATATTTTTACACACCCTCCCCAAACATCCCTCCCTTGCTACCTCTCCCCTTTTCCTCTCATCTATCTACCTCAGCCATCATGCAAATGAGTGGAGGGAAAGGGGGGGAGGTGATTTGTAATGCTCGATAATTCTCGATATGTCACGTCCTGGCTGGCTGAGTGCGCAGATCGGATCAGTAGCACATGAGTAGATTGCCGGCCCATGTTGCTGGGCGTTCCGCAGGGGGCTCACGGGAACTTATTTTTTCTTAAGGGGGGAGGCGGGGGTTGTTCTCTCACACTTGGATTCGGTTGGGGGCTTCTGCTCGATACTTTGATATTGCACGCGGGGGAATCAAGTCCAGCTGTCCTGTTCGAACACAGTTTTCAGAACGGACATTAACACTGTTAACATCTTTGTTTACGTAATAGGCCGCTTGTTAAATACACACACTCGCACTGCGTTTCGCTCCCTTTCCATTTCATGTGTTTGTTATGGTCAGGGAAGATCTCCATAGTAGCCTGGCTGTGACCTAACACTTTCAGTCAGGCACGGGAAGTTTGTCTAAGGCCACGCCCCCTGCTGGCGTTTAGCATGCTGGTCAAATCTCCAAAACCTTGTTCAAGTGTTTTGGCGGGAAACTTATCAAAAAAGCATTTGGATTTTAATAATCCTTAACAGGAAATTGTAACTCAACATAAGTACATGTTCGTGCCAATAGACATTTCACAAGACTGTGTGTGTGTGTGTGTGTGTGTGTGTGTGTGTGTGTGTGGGGGGGGGGGGGGTCAGGAGGTCAACACACACAAGA